>SNQJ01S0190044.1:0-18147 GCA_010110895.2 Picea sitchensis
TTTTCCATGCAGCTCCAAATTTTTAGTGCGCACACTCGTGCACCATTGTTTTTTGCGCATTCCCAGAGTCACATCCCGCAATGTAAAAATTTAGTGTTCACACTTGTGCATTCTTATTTTATGTGCACCATGGCCACGCTGTAATTCCAAATTCGACCACTTGCTAGTTTGAATTTTTTCCTTAAGTAGATAATCAACCCATGCATGCTCAATGTTGAAATTGGAGCTCTGATACCAATATGCGACATACCCATATTCGTAGCTGGGATAGAGATTTGATACCAACTTGTAACTTACCCCATTACCAATAATAACAAATTCCATGATACCATTATGTAATGTACCCAACCTCCTAGCTAGGTACTGCACTTTGATACCAATTTGTCACATACCCGCTCTGATACCAAAATGTAACATACCCATTCTACTATTAAGCAATGCCACTCCAAAACTCTAGTGCACAGATTCTACACTATAACTTTGATTTGCATAGAAACAAGTGAGGTAACGTGCATGATCCCATATTGGATCCTACAACACAAAAGTTTCCTCTTCAGGCACTAGATATAATAGCATAATTAACATATAATACAATTGCACACACGATCATTCCGAACACACAAATATATTGTGCAATAACCACTTTGAACACGTGATTACTACTGCACGCCCAGACAAGTTACTCTTGCGTGCAACCGCTCTGGTACTTGTCACAGATTCAATTCTCTTTATGCATGAATAATGCTTTCCTCTACACACAATGATTCCAACCTCATGCATGTATGAATTATTTCCCTGTGTGCACAACAATTATAGAACTCAATAATTGTCATACTTCGCATGTGCGACAACATACATTGAATAAAAACATCATGCTTTATATGTGCATACAACGTATCGCGAGAATAGCGACAATTGATCATATGCAACATCATATAGGAAATAAACCCATATTAAACATAGATAATTAAACGCATGAGTAAGTTAGACAAGAAAATAAATAACACTTAATAATATATTAAAAGAGTCACCAGCGCACCTTGGATATCGAACGTTCCTGCCCTAGCCATGGACTATGTTTCTCATATAATTTAAGCAATAGGTCACCCAGGATTAGATAAACTCCACCAGGGAAAAATGATTCCTATTGATAGGATAAGGTATTATAATCAACATATTTTTTCGTCAAGGTTCCCCAACTATTGCAATTATCCTACAATCTCTCATTCCCACATGCTTTTTCCCACCCCAAGAAGTGTGCCCCTTCTACTCAACAATCCCTCAAGCGTCTCCTTCCTTTGGGCTTTAGCGCAATTGTTTTACTTGGAAAGTAACTGGAATACCTATAACTAATGCCTAGTGCACCAAGGAACACTTCCCAACAAATATCTCACCTGGAAATGCTCACGGGCTGAAAACCCACCTCTTCAACAACAAATCTCACCTAGAGATAATGTGCATGGGCCCGACAACTTGCCTATTACGATGAAAAATATGGTTACAAAATGGAAAACCCCTTTACAATATTTTCTTGTAGAAATAATAATGGTCATCTGAAGTCTAGATAGTCTGGATCATGAAGAAAAATGAGTGAATCCCCCAAAAGGAATGTGTTCTTCTCTCAAAATACACTAAGGTTGAGCAATATATTTGCATGGTCATAAATGGAAACTTCTTTTACGCCAATTAGATTTAGAAACTTGGTGATAGTTTCCCATCCTTGAGGAACTTAGGATAAATAAATATCCATAATTATAGTTTTTCAAAATAATAATAAATATTCACATAGACATAGTCCCCTTATTCATGTTATGTGGAGTTTATCCCCTTGTCTCTTTTCGTCTAAGAGGTTGGCGTGAAATGATGTGATATTATTAATAATTTTGAGTGTGATAACATTTTACATGGACATGCACTAGCCTTTTGCATCCCGATCCTATAACCCAATAGCAGACCAGGGCTCTTAGACCTCAAATACACACACACACGTCAACCATGTATGTATAAATTATTTTGATGCACACTTCCAAGTAATCCTCACACACTTGCAATTGCACAACACTATGGAATGAGCATACCCTACCCTTGATGCACAATCATACACACTTACTCAAGTGCACAAAACACTATGGAATGTGCACAATCTTTCTTTAGAAAAAAATCCTCTCACACTACTCAGTTATGCACAAAACTATGGAATGTGTGCACTCTTTTTTTAGAAAACAATCCTCACACACTACTAAGGTGTGAGAAAAACTTAACCAAAACTTGGTGCTAATGAATCACCATCCTAAATGTACATTTACGATTTCAAGTGCACGCAACACTAAACCAAAACTTGGTGCCAATGTCTCACTAGCCTAAATGTACATTTACAATATCATTTACAATTGCGTTTGGATTAGGGATATTAAATCCCACTATAATCCCCATTTTAATTAATGCATAGCCATGAGATAGAATGTGGCTATGGCCAAGTAATGAAATATGCAAATGTATTTTATGTTTAAATAAAGAAAATGTGATACCATTTGTTGGCGGATATGGATAGAGATGTGGATGTGTTTTCCAAAGACACTAGCATGTTGGCCCATTTGCGGCCGGAGTTGTTTCGGCGCTTATCGGCCGTTATGTTGTTGATATGGTGACGAATTTGGATTCTCTGAAATGTCGGTTTAGGTGGCGTGGAATTTTCGACGAACTTGATGGAAATGTCACTGTGGCGATATGGGAAAACAATCTCAAGCCAACTTTTCGTCTAAATTGTGACAACAACTTTAATAGTTAAACAGATGCATCAATAGAAGCCGTAAAGTCGCGCTTATTCGGCGACCAATTTTTTTGTTTATGTAGCTAAACTGACACAAACAATATAAGTTGTCGTCGAATAGGTGACAACAACTTTCCTTGTTTATATAGCAAAACCATCGCGTGGAAGTAAATGTTATGCCAAAATGCATATGCGGCGATAACGTTAGATTTATATAGCATAACCGTCATAGATAAAGTTATGGAAATGGGATATCGCGATGACACCATTTCATTGTCTATATAGCAAATAGTGCATAGATAAAATTTGTTGTCGGATATCCGGCGGCGGCTCACGTTGTTTATATAGCCAAACCATCGCATCAATATAGCGATTGGTTGTCGGATATCGCGATGAAAACTTCCGTTGTTTATATAGAAAAATCATTAAGCATAGATAACAATGGTCATCAGGATGTCGGCCGGCCAAAATGTTTAGAAAAAAAAAAAAAATATTTTGGGCATCAGATTTTGATATTAATATTAAATCCCAAAGATTATTGCATGAGCCCCGTATTGATTTCACAAAGCCTTGGGAATTCTTTGATGGAGCTTATCAAGGCTATCCAAAAATGTATGGGGATGGAGTCATACTCTTTTAGATCATTACCACTTCTTCTCCTTAAAATGTAGGGCAGGACTGGAAGCAAATAACATGGTTGAATTCACACCTTCTAGATGTTTATGAAAGTGGCACTTGAAAAAATATTAGGTGTTTGCAAGTTCTTGGAGATTTTAAGTTGTTGATGGATTGGAATAATGGAAAATTTAATATTGCATATTTGGTCTTGGAGCCAATCATGGCACTATGCTTGGAGAAAAAATTTATGTTCTAGGAGGCCTCATTTTTTCCATATCTACATGTATTTTAATAAAAATAGGATATGTTGTCAAAAATAAGCCATCATGCTACAAGGCTGCTTGTGGGAATGTGAATACAAGGACAATTCTCTACTAGAAGCTACTCTATTGTCTATGTTTTGATGTTTGTTTTATAGGTCTTGGGGTAGATATAGAATTATGTTTTCTTGGAGCTTAAAGACGATTCTAGTTATGTTAGGTTTTGTCTAGATTGATTTTGTATGGCTGTTACTTGAATCATATATGGATATCTTTGGAAGAGATGAAATGTATATGTCTAGGTTAGTATCGGGGAAGATGAATTGAGCCAAAAGGATAGCTTATGTGTATTTTTATTTCCTGTTGAGATATCAAATACAATGAGTTTTCATTGGAATATATATATACACATTGTTTCAAGATGCAACTAGGGAAATTGAATTTCCATCCGTTCAATTGTAAACCATTTTTTCTAATATGGACACTACTTGGCCCTACTCTAAATAAAGGTATATCATTATGTCAAATAGGCTTGATCTATTGGTAAATAATTTTATCAATAAAGAATGACACCATATGGCCCGAGTCCACATTTTTTTTGGTCCTAAAACCTTTGGTTCTAATTTGAGCATGCGTGGATAGTATGTCTTTGGAAGATCAACATAAAATACTATATGCATACCAAAAAGGGTGGAAGGTTGAACTAGAAGGAACTATTTCATACTACCATCAATCTAAGGGTGGAAATTTGTGTAAGACATTAGCCGTTGTGTCAATTATAGTCCACTAGGCATACCAAAATGGATAATAATCATAGAGTCATTGATTAAAACTATAGAGGAGGGAAATCCCAAAATATACAAACAAAAATGAAGAAAAATATGACAAAGGTTGCAGTATCCTTCTACAAGGAGCCATGATGGCCATTTTAGAGAGTCGATTGAAACCAAAAAAATATGCGGTCATGTTAAAATTTAGCCATTAGTAAACCGTAAACTTACACTAATAGATTCATAAGGTATAAAGGACACAATCAAAGGATCATACATACCTAAATGGTGATTTATAGCAACACAATATTTGAGGTGGTTCTCAACATCATGTATCATGCGTGGCCAATAACATTATCGTTGTAAAGTTGCAGCTATCTTTGATATGATAAAATGTCCAGCCAAATTTAAGAAATGTGATTACCAAATCAACAAATGCTTAAATTCACTTGCAAATATTGCACACATCTTATCAAGTCAATAGAGAGAGGATCATTATGCAAATGAAAGCAAATAAAATTGATAATAAGGCCTATGGAGGTAGTGTATAATCCTTGTTGAGTGATTGCATAAAATGCAAAAAGTGTGTGTATTGTAGAACTGTGATTTTTGTATCACCCTTTTGTGTCAAGAACCCGCGCCAATGGTATTGGTGTTTGGCTCAAATAATAGTGTACCTTGTTACCTCTTCAATGTAAATGTTTGATAGCCAATTGGAATTGGTATCAAAAGTCTATTTCATATGTGGTGTGTTCTCAAGTTTTTCTCTAGGTTTGTAGGAACTAGAGTGGTTTATGGTTAGAATGAATCATGAACTATTTTCCCTACATAGTGTCTCCACTAGTGAACGACTTAAAAAATGGAGTACATATCTCTATCATAATTTTAACAATTGTGGAATATGTCATTGAATGTCCCTAATTAAAATGTAGTGGAATGATGATGTTGTGTCATATCAAGAACCATCCCATAGTCATATGCATCATCTGATATATCAAAAAGATGATCTATATATAATGAATTAATAGCATAGAGTTACCTTTGCATAGCTGACCTCTTCACTTCTTCAAAATATCATTGTTTCACCTTGATCTATATTATGAAACCTTGTTTCCTCAAATTCCCTCTTAAGATTTGGTTAAGTTGTTTGGTCAAGTGTGAGAATCTTGGAGTGAGAAGGTCTATAGAAATTAACCAATACCAAAAAAATTTGAAGTTCTATGATATTATTTAGCATAGACCAATTGAGAATCACTACCAACTTATCAAAATCAACTCGTATTCCTTCCTAGACAATTTCAAACCCAATGTACCAATGGATGGCATTGCAAACAAACACTTGGAAAGGTTTACCTATAACTTATGCAACAAAGAGTGTGCAACACCTAGTACAAATGTTGAATATGCTCATCTCATGATTTGTTCAAAATCAATATTTCATCAAGGTACACTACCATGAGTTCATTCAAGGATGGTTAGATCTCACCATTCATTAATCACGTGAATGTTGTAGCATATTTAGTAAAAACATACATCACTAATCACTCAAACACTTCTTCTTGGGATTTAAAAACAATATTCCAAAGATCTTCTAACTATATTTGAACATGATGATAGACTATCTTGATATCAATCTTAGAGAAGAATTGAGTTCCTCAAAGTTGATCCAAAGGTCATTAATTATGGGAAAAGGATATCATTTTTTCTTTGCATATTATACAGTAATACTAGTCTATGGCTAAATGTCAGTGTCATCTTTTCATAGGCACAAGACTATGGAGACCAACCACAAGATTAAAGAAATGGAGTCAAATCCTTCAACCTCAATGAGCTCTTGGTCTATCATACATTATCACATCATTCTTCCATATATATTTGTAATAAAATGGCCCATTTTATAGTGGTGATCACACTGCCAAATAAATCTAATGGTGTACCACACAATGCAATGGTACTACTTGTGGATCTATGAATACATCGCTACACTATTTCAGGGTTGCATTTAATCATTGGCACTATTGTTTCCCAACATCTCATCCCTTTATGGTTGAAAACACACATCTTCCAAATGCATAGGGTTCTCTCACATCCCTAATAGTGACAACAACAAACTTTTGTGAATGTGTAATGATCTTCAGAGATTTCTTAGAAGAGATAATTTGTAGGTTTTGGAATATCATAGACTTGACCATCAACAAAACATGCCACTTGAAGTTGTGCATATTACTTTTCATGTCAATCTCGAAGACATGGTTAACTGAGAATAACTTTTCATACTTCCATCAATGCAATATCACATAGGGATTCATATTAAAACATTGAATTTTGTACAAAATAAAACATTGTTTCTTGAAAATCACTCCCTTCCATCTAAGAAGGAAAGGACATTGTGGGTGATTATTGATGTTAAGTCTCAATATATTCATTGCATCAACATAAATAATTTTCTTCACACTCCCACTACAATGATAATCTAGACATGGTTTCATGATTTCAATCATAGATTGGGTATAAGCATTAACCCATCTCTCTTCTTCCTCATTTGGAGTAGTAATACACAATTGTTGAATTTTCTTTGCTATTATTTCTTATTGAGTTGTGTCGATGGAATTTTTCTATGGCACTATCGAAGGGACACAATTGTTTCTTGTAAGACAATTTTTGAGGCTATGGATCAATGATGATAGCTTTCCATTTATCCATCACCATATTTGAAACCTACATTCTTCATTAGAATGGGACTTTGTGGTGTGATTTTCACATGACTTTCTTAGATGAAGGCTTCTTGGAACTACTGGAGATTGGAATCTCTACATGTACTAATTTGAGTTCCAATTGACCTTCCCTTTATTTATCTCCTCGTCATAATGGAAACTTTTGAGTTTGGAAATTTTCTAACTCATTGGCCACATTGTTTTTCCTCTACCAATGTGACTCTTCAAATTCTCCTTTAACTTCATGGTGAAAAATAAGCATCTTCATGCATGTTGATGGTCAACAAGACAATATTTCAGTATATTATATTGATGTAGTGTCACTTTAAACTCCACAATGTAGTTAAGAACCTAGTGGATTTCCTTCTGGTGCAACTGCTACCACTACATATATACTCAACATGGCATATGTCCAATAGGCATTCCCATGGGATGAAATTTCCCTTCATGCTTTTTTAGTCCTTCTTGCATGGTCACAGTTTCACCCACTTCCTTCCTCTTCTTATATAAGCAAAGGATTACCACCAACAAAGTGATGGATTTGAGGTGAAGTTGAGGGTAGTAAATGAAATTTTTTTCTCAATAGAAGAATTTTTCATAGAAACTAGTGCTCCATTTGACTGGATGCACTCACCCAAAGTAATTACATCTATGTCACCTTCAAATAGTGGAATTTCAATACTTACTTTAAACTTAAACAAAACTCCCCATTGAATGGTGCATCAACTCTAGGTTTCACATTTTGATGATTGCTTCCTGCAAGCATGCTTGTCCTCATAAATTTGAAACAATGGTCATACATGTCGTCCCTATGCCTTCATGTCTCTTCTTCTACCAAGTTTTTCACATCTACCATGGTGGAACAAGGCGGTTTCACTTCTCCCATTATGTAGTGGAGTTAGTGCATGGAAATGTTGTTGAAGGTAAAAAAAAGGCAATCACCCTTTAATTTTAAATATGTCAAGCACTTACAAACTACATAAGGTATAAATCATCCATGGGCTAAAGAAAACATAATAGAAAAGGGAAGATAAAATCTTCTCTTTGATATGAACCAATCTAAACTCCTAGGAGGGTTCATGGGACACATGGTTGAGTATAGAAGTCAATCAACTTATGATATATGAGAAAATGAAAATTAATGAAAGCATAATGATTCAAGGCATTGTAATAGAAATACAATAAAAAATAGATATCTAAGATCTGAAAAATTTGTTAACAAAATAGAACTAGATTGTCCAACCATGTATATCACACTAAACTATCATATTTAACATACCCTGTATATAACTAAACTAACATATTTAACACGAGGAGGGTTGGTTTCATAATGCCAAGAATATCAATGAATCCACAACCACACATACAATGATTAGCAATGAGTAGTATAAGTTGAAGTGATGCTTAACTAGAAACACTCAGCCATGAATATATTTTTTGACCCTTTGTTTGGTAGAAATTTCAAATATAAACTTATAGTCGAATAGGTTCATCATACCCAAAATTATTGTTTGAACATCATTGATAACAAGACAATAATTGTCTTCTCAATGAAAGGAAGTGTAGAACTACTTTCATAAAACATAGGTGGCATAACAAACTAACAACATCTACTTGACAAGATAAATAAAATAATGCTAACAAGACAAAAAAGTTAACATAATACACAAAGAGAAAATGTAATGATGCTAGCTTAGCATGATGAATTCATAATGTCAACATGACATGAACATGACAATATGAAATAGGGCTCCTAGAAATACATACAAATAACACAAATCCATGAACATAAAAGAAGTAGAGAAAATAACACAATTTAAGGGAAAACTTACCACATCATTTGCTCTTCACTCAAAATACTTTGTATTGGACATGTTGCATATTACTTCATTAGAATGTATGCATGAATAGCATAAAAGGATTATAATAATTATAAGGAAAACACTAATTATAGAAACCACCAATTAGTGGATACACCTAACTGTTATGTTGCACTAGGTTCCTAGCAAAGGCATGCAGCTTGAATGTTTGAAAGTTTTTTTTATTGTGCACCTAAATTATTATGTTTTAGCGGTGCCCTTTAATATCTAAAGCATTGGTGATCCATGTCTACAAGTGCATTGGAGAAACAACATGTCAAAATACATGGAGTTCTAAACATTAGTCAAGACACATTGATGATCCACATTGAGTGCAGGTGCCTTGATTACATACCAATGTGCGCAAGTGTAAAAAACACAAAATCTGATGGTGCTCGACTTTGGTTCCAAAATTTTTTTGCTCCATGACCGATGTGCACTAGAGTGATAATATCCCAAAAAGACATCAGTGCTTCACTTCTTTATTGGTATATTGTTTCTCCTATTTGGTATGGGTGAACCAATGCTCCTATATGGTGTAAGTGCATCGATGCTCTTCTTTTAGGTATGGGTGCACTGAATTATCGATACATAAATCACGAACAATAATGTCCCTAATGCTTGAGACTGCAAAATAAAGAAATTATATTGATGTCCACAATATACCAGCAGCATCAAGAAAAGCTACACAAAATTAGTAAGAACTACAACTTATAGTTTAGGTGCTTTTCATTGATTTAGTCACATGTAATTAAGCTTTCCCAAATGCAACCCTAATTATTACTTGAATACTAATTCTTTGTAAATACAATTTCAATTCCCAATGATCACATTTCCCCCCTTCCCACCTATAAATAGAAATCTGGAGACAACATTGGAATTTATATGGACCACTCCCCCTCCAACTTCTTCCTTACTACCATCTTAATATGTCAATGCAATATTTTCCATGGAGCAGACGATTAGGACATTTTCTTCCTACACAAATCCAATAAGGTTATTACCTCCTATGCATAAATGCCTTCATATACCTCTTTGTTCGGATTTCACATTGTAAAAAGGGATGGCTGCTTCATTACATAAAGTTTAAAAACTTTGTTATCAAAGGTTAACATATCCACAAACTATGCTAAGTGGATGCATAGAATGAAAACGTCTTTATGTTATTGCCATCTTCACCTCTAGATCAGAGATAGATTCTAAAAAAAATTTTGGGACTCTAAAGTGGAATGGAAGTCACAAAGATCTCTTCTTAAACATAAAACACCATGTCCATGACACAATATGAAAATAATGGTAATTCTCTTGGTCATGTGAGACACAATGAAACATGTCACAATACTCTCAAAGTTGCATATATCATGTCACAATTTTTTGGAAGTTGCATCATTAAAGAAAGTGAAATTATCATTAAATTAATATAACAAAATTACATTCACATATATATACAAATATGGGAAATAGATTTGTGTATATTATCAAATATATAATGTACATCTAAGCGTCTTATAAAATTATTACATGTGACATCATGAATTTCTTTTAGTCTTCTTTGCTTTCGGTGCTTAAGTAAATCATCAATGTCCGTGTATTCATTTACTTGGGTTCTCTTCAGCAGATGATGTTGTTCAGTCCTTTCATGCTGAGTACATATAGTCTTGTAACCAGCCGATGAATCTTTGCAATGAGGGCCATCTACCTAAAAAATAAAATATTGAATTTATATGGCGAATTTTTAAATAGGGTTAGAAGTAGTTCATTATTATTGAAAAACCTGCTGATTCATAATTATTTATCACAGTCCTCTGGCTGACACCATTGGAATAGTTGCCTTCTATTCACGATATTCGAGTTGAGGATGATCATCTATGACATTCTCTTTCATTGAAACATTAAAATTTATAAGTACAAGATTAAGTATATGATTAATATATAGACATTTTAGAGTCGTGAACCTCTACTTTAACAAAATTTATCTTGGGGTTGCACCTCCTTGGGATGAAATTTGTTGTGTGGAGCAAGTGATCTTAATTTTGTGTTTCCACTATCAATGCTCTTTATTCGATTACTATTGGTAGGGTTGATAGTGCTACTCCCTGATTAAAACAAAGTAAGACATTAAATTATGGGTGATATCAAACATTTCGTATTTTATAAATAGCGAGTTAAGGTGGGTGATTTTATTTACCTTATCCAACAAATTGGATCTTGGGGTAAATACCCATTCTTTTCCTCTGATCAACCATGGCTTTATAACCGTGCTTATGTGAAAACAGGTGAGTCTTCCTCAGGTGGTTTCAGTTCAAAGTGTCGTCTGCATTGCAAAAAGGGTATGGTTTTAATGTTTTTGTTTTGCAATTGTAAGTTGTAGGTATTACAAATAATATTGTTAAGATGTTTGATACTTACGATTAAATTGTAACCTCAAGTAGCTTGCTTGAGGCCTAGCTTGTGGTTGGCCATGTTTGCTTGTCACTTGCTTTGGTTTCCATGAAGTGTCGGGCAACTTTATCATCAAAATTTCAAGTATAGTATATATAAAAACACTTTTATTTAGATCTAAAGAAAAACAAAGCTAGTATTGAATTCAAAAATTGTAATTTACCTTGGTGTACCCGTTATTTGTCTCGATTTTCTCAAAATCTTCTCTTTTACATCATCAATGATTACCTTCCAATCCCTCTATGGAATTGTGGGAGGATGCTCATACCACCTAGGATTTTTGCCGAGCTTCGTCTATAAACATCTTGGTTATATTTTAAATATTCACTCGTTGTAGATGTGACCATTTTTTTATTGTATGTGTCTACACCAAAGAGGCCATCAAGATAATCCATAAGTTCCTTTTGAGGTTGAGTGCGGAAATTCCACCTCATGTGTAAGTTTTCCCCCAAAATAGACAAGGCATTTCTCGTGCCTATAAAAGGTTGTTTCCTACACACAATATGATCATTGAGCTAGGTGTAAATCTAGACAAATATTTTTTATTATGAGGACAACATTAAGCGATTAAAATATGAATTAAAAACTACGGGGTGTGATTGTTTTAATGAAGTCCATTATTATTAGGCAAAATGTGCGGAAGGGTCCCATTGCTTGTCACATGTCTAGCTCCCGGAAATGCATCCATCTCAACCACATAACTATGATCATCTCTTACACCCTCTGGAGCTACGATCGGTGTGGATTTCTGTCGATGCATGTCATGAAACCTATCTGCATGAGGTGTGGAATATGGAAGAAGTAAATAGTGCTCTAGCGGTATATTTGCCTACATTAGGACTCTGTAGCGTCTCTGTGGCGCCACTACTACCAACTTGCGGTGAGCAGGGCTCCAAATATTCCTTATAATTTTTTTTTTTTTTTTTAGGTGAGATAATGTAAAAGCTAAAAGAACAAAGTATCATAATTGAACATATGAGTGCATTAAACAAAAAAATTAAATTATAGTTATTACCTTATATGTGTTGGTTGTGACATAAGGAGCTTGATCTTTTTTTTGACATCGGGAGTTTGTTCTGGGTGATCTAACAAGATAAATAGTTCCTTGTTAGCTTTAATGATCTTTTTTAATGAGAGCATCAGATCAGCATGAGAATAAAACCCCTCCTCATTGTTGGAATCATGATCCACATGGTCACATTGACTACATATAATTTCAGCAAAAATAATTTTATTTCAATAAAATTATATAAACAATAATAAAAACAACGTAAAATGAAAGTGGAATTGATAATCATTTACATGTTACGTAGGCCTTTTCACGATCATCTTGCCACATTATAATATAATTAGAACCCCCAAATATTTAAAAATTGTGTATTAAGCAAAAAATAATGTGCCGATAAAATATTTACAACAATGTTAAAGATAATAAAAAATATAATGCAATAAGTAGAGGGTTTTTAAAGAGGTGTTGCGCAGAACACGCACTATTAATCAATGTGTCTATTCGATTCAAATGTTGTCCACTAATAACTCTTCCCGAGAGCTATCTTTTTATTATACCAAGGACTACTTTCGGTTCTCTTCCGTCCCTCAGAATATGCAATTTGGTTGTTTGTTTGTTGTCCCGAGTCATGTGCTTTTATAAACCTGCCCGATATTGCGGGCTTTAGACGCTTCCATCAATGTAGATAGTCTCTCCCTTATTTTATCCTTGTTTATTAGTTGTATATAATTTGCATACTTCACATGTCTGGGACCAGCCGCATCCATTCGTTATAATTGTAACATGGTCAGGCGCAGTCCATCAATTTCGTTACTATATTGTATTTTACAATTATTCCATCATGGAAAATATTACAAGTATGCAGGGAGGATGGTGCAATATGATATGTCCTATTGTTTACAACGAAGTCAACATCTATAGAAGGTAGTTCCTTAGGTACCCATTGCTTCACTAGATGCGTATGCACAGTGGAACATCTATGTCTCCTAATGCTCTCATCATCATAAGAGCATGATCCTCGCCGGAGATAAAATTTCATCGTCTACAAAATTTTTATTCACATTTTTCACCTCTGGTCCTTGTTTTCTTATCATATCTACTAGATGCGATGCATTTCGTCACTCTATTTGTCCTAGATTTCCTCACTCGACGAAGAAAAATCTGACAGCCAGTGCTGTTTGGTTGTAGCAGCCGGTTGCATGTGCGCGTGTTGTTAGTTAGTAGTCCATCATCATATTCAGAGTTCTAAATAAAAATTTATATCGGATCCATAGGAATTGAGCAGATTGTCATTTCAAATATTTCCAATGCAAGAACTTTCTTAGAAACATGGTACCTAGACTTAAGCCTAATGCACATAATATTTTAGGTTTGGATGCCTTGGTGGGATTTGGGTTCCATGGCTTAAGTTCGATAGACACTTGACCTTGCTAGAAGCATATTGCATCAAATTTTGCATGCATGAGGAATAACCATCCACCGCTCTCATGTTTCTCCATGGTAAGATGAATCAAGTCCAAAAAAATACGATTCTATGATAGTTGGATATGATGTGGACTAATGAAGGATTAAATGTCTAATGATATCACACGTCACAAGGAATCCTTAAACATGGTTGACTCGGTAAACACAAGGGTCAATTAAATTCCACCACATGGAAATACAACATCAACATGAATGAACTTGGGACTGAGTGGATGATGATGGACTAATGATTAAATTTCTAACGAGATATGTCTCAGGAATCCTTATAGGATCCATGTCTTGTGTTCTAACACCTCCCATATGAAGATCCACATGTCTGGAGTGTATAGCACCTCCCCGCTATAAGAAGAGCTCGCATTTGATATGGATAGGAAAAGTAGTGAGGCGACCCAAAATTATTGATATAGTTCTAAATTGCATCTTATAGTTGCATATAGTTCCAAAAATAAAATGTCGATGAAAGCTCAATTACATCTTATATGCCATATTCTAACCCTCTTGTTCTAAATTTCTCTATCACTACATTTATCCTATTTAATGGACTATGGTGCTTGGGTGGGATATGGGTGTCATTCACAATTTTCTCACACCATGTATGGAACTTAGTTCTTGTCCATGGTTAGGGAAAGAAAATAAAAGGTTTACAGGTCCTATTTGCATATAGTTTCATATAGTTTCATATAGGTTTTTAGGGAAAAAACTTATAAGGCATAAGTTGCATATAATAGTTGCATAGTTGCAATATAGTTGCATACAAAATTGTTGCAATATAGATTCATACAAATTGTTACCCAATATAGTTGCATGTAGTTACAATATAGTTGCATAAGTTGCAATATAGTTGCATATAGTTGCATAAGTTGCATATAGTTGCAATATAGTTATAAGTTGCAATATAGTTGCATATAGTTGCATAAGATGATATAGTTGCATATAGTTTCATTTGACCACTCATAATATTTGAGAATATAGTTGCAATATACTTGCATAAGTTGCAATATAGTTGCATTTGGAACCGTTGGTACATTTTCATAATAAGAATAGGTCTCCAGGTGTGTACCATGACTAGAGAAAAAAGGGCCTTAGGTCCTAAACATATTTTCTTTGGCTCATTGGCTATTACCAAGGCCTCAAACCACCCACATCTATCCTATTTAATAGACTATGGTGCTTGGGTGGGATATGGGTGTCAGTCACATTTTTTTTTGCATAGTTGCATGTTGCATGGTGCATGTTATAATTTTTGCCCTAGTTGCATTCATAAAGTTGCATGTTGCATAGTTGGATATAGTTGCATTGTTGCATATGTTGCATAGTTGCATGTAGTTGTATATAGTTGCATAAATTGCATATAGTTGCATATAGTTGCATATAGTTGCATAAGAGATTGCAATATAGTTGCATAGAGTTATATTATAGTTGCATAAGTTTCATAAGGAATGCGTTTTGGAACTTAGGTCTTGTCCATGATGGGGAAAGAACATAAAGGTTTTTAGGTCTTGTTATTTAAATCTTCTTGGGATTCATATATAGTTGCATATAGTTGCATAAGTTGCATATAGTTGCATAAGTTGCAATATAGTACCAACATAGTTGCATATAGTTGCATTTGGTTGCATAAGTTGAAATTGCCACCTATCCATCATATAGTTGCATATAGTTTCAGAAGCGAATAAGTTGCATATAGTTTCATATAGTTGCATAAATTGCATTGTTGCATAAGTGCGTAAAGTTGCATAAAGTTAGGTAAAAAGTTTCAGAAGTTCCATAAAGTTGTTGAAGTTGCATAAGTTACATGTTGCATAGTTGCATATAGTTTATAAATTTAAATTGCCACACCTATCCATCATATAGTTCCATATAGTTGCAAGGCAACATAAGTTTCAAATAGTTGCATAGTTAAGTATAGTTGCATAAAGTTACATAAAATTGTATAGTTTCCATAAAGTTGTTGAAGTTGCATAAGTTGCATATTTGCATAGTTGCATAGTTGCATATAGTTGCATAGAAATTGTTGTAATATAGTTGCATAAGTTGCATATAGTTACATAAGTTGCAATATAGTACCAACATAGTTGCATATAGTTTCATTTAGTTGCATAAAGTTGAAATTGCCACACCTATCAAGTCATATAGTTGCATATAGTTGCAAGGCAACATAAATTGCCTGTTGTATTATAGTTTCATAAGTTGCATTGTTTCATAAGTTACATAAAGTTTCATAAGGGGATGGCGTAAGTTGCATAAGTTCCATAAAGTTGTTGAAGTTGCATAAGTTGCATGTTGCATAGTTGCATCTGAAAATTGTTGCAATATAGTTATAAGTTGCAATATAGTACCAACATAGTTGCATATAGTTGCAAGGCAACATAAGTTGCATATAGTTACATAAGTTGAATTGTTGCGAGAGAAGTTAAGTAAAGTTGCATAAAAGTGCGTAAAGTTGCATAAGTTCCATAAAGTTGTTGAGTTGCATAAGTTGCATGTTGCATAGTTGCATAGTTGCATATGGATTAAATTCACCCTTATAATATTTGGACGAGGCAACCATAAGTTCCATAATGTTGTTGAAGTTGCATAAGTTGCATGTTGCATAGTTTCATAGTTGCATATATAGTTGCATACAAAATTGTTGAATAATATAGTTGCATAAGTTGCAATATAAGTACCAACATGGTTTCATATAGTTGCATTGTTGCATAAGTTGGAATATAGTACCAGCTTAGTGGTATATAGTTGCATAAAGTTGAAGTGTCCACTTATCCGTTATATAGTTGCATATAGTTGCAGGCAACATAAGTTGCATACTCAGTTGCATAAGTTGCGTAAAGTTGCATAAAAGTTGTAAAGTTGCATAAGTTCCATAGAAGTTGTTGAAGTTGCATAAGTTGCATGTTGCATAGTTTCATAGTTGCATATAGTTGCATACAAAATTGTTGCAATATAGTTGCATAAGTTGCATATATGGATTGCATAAGTTCAAATTGCCACACCTAGTTGCATATAGTTGTATAAGTTGCGTATAGTTGCATATTATTAGTTGTTTAAAGTTGCATATAGTTGCATATAGTTGCATAAGTTGCATAAAGTTGCATAAAAGTTGCATAAGTTCCATAAAAGTTGTTGAAGTTGCATGTTGCATATTTGCATAGTTGCATGTAGTTAAATGCAACTATGAATATTTAGACTGAGAATTGCTTGCTTATACCTTGAGTGAGATATGGATTACTATAAACCTTATAAGGGGATTTGAAGAGTTTGCGAGATGCATTAAATCAGGAAAACAATAATTGGGATGTGCCCTTCAATGTTCAACTCATGCACTTATTCTGGGACATTTGTAACAATGGAAGAATACGATGATAAGTTTCAAGTCTTGAAGTCAAAGTCAAAACTCATAATAGATCTATTGCACAAGACCTAAGTTTGAATTTGAGGTTAAAAATTTGTTTTAAGGGAAGAATGTTTGACCTTGAATCTTTAGACAACCATTACTATAGCTAGAGAGAAAGATACTTGGCTCTAGTAAAGGTATTATGCATATGATAAGGAGGATAAGGAAAGGAGAAGTGTGAAATGTCTAAACTCAAAAACCCTAGCCTCTAGCCTACCCAAAACCCTAATTTCTCAACCTCAAACCTTTCCAATGCAAGAAATTTCTTAGAAACATGGTACCTAGTCAAAGTCAAAACTCTTAGTAGATCTATTGCACAAGACCTAAGTTTCAATTTGAGGTTAAAAATTTGGTTTAAGGGAAGAATGTTTGACCTTGAATCTTTAGACAACCATTACTCTAGCTAGAAGAGCAAGATACTTGGCTCTAGTAAAAGGTATTATGCATATGATAAGGAATCTAAGGAAGAGGGAAAGTGTGAAATGTCTAAACTCAAAAACCATAGCCTCTAGCCTATCCAAAAACCTAATTTCTCAACCTCAAACCTTTCCAATGCAAGAACTTTCTTAGAAACATGGTACCTAAAATTAAGCCTAATGCATAATATTTTAGGTTTGGATGCCTTGGTGGGCCTGGGGTACCATGGATTAAGTTCGTTAGAAAATTGACACATGCTAGAAGCATATTGCATCATATTTTTGCATGCATGAGGAATACAACCACATCCACTCTCATGTTTCTCCATGGTAAGATGCATCAAGTCCACAAAGGTAGGAGTCTATGATAGTTGGATATGATGTGGACTAATGATTAAATGTCTAACGAG
>SNQJ01S0190047.1:0-18147 GCA_010110895.2 Picea sitchensis
AAAACTAGTAATATGTTTTACCCTCATATTTCCCCCACCCACAACCTCATGTTTTTTCACTCATGTCGTAGAGGAGGGGGGAAATATTAGGAAAACCATTTATATGTTTTACCCTCATATATGTCCGCTCTCCCAACCTAGTGAGGGAGGGGGTTTCCCTCACGGGTTGGGGGATGGGGGAGATATTAGGATATGTGGTTTTTTTTCCCAATATCATTCCCCACCCTCACCCTCATATAGGGTAGGGTAGATATGAGGGTAAAACATATTAATTATTTACCCTATATGGGGGTGAGGGTGGGAGGATATATTGGCTAAAACATATTAATGTTTTATGGAATATCTTCTATTTCCCTCATATATGGTATATGGTATATGTTTTACCACCAACTTTGTATAGGGTAAAACATATGGATGTGGGGGTGGGGTGAGATATGAGAGTACAACATATTAATTTTTTACCTTATATAAAGGTGGGGGTTGGATTCAGGGTGAGGGTGGTGTTGGAAAGACATATTTGGTAAAACATATTATTGTTTTACATGGTATCTCCCCCCACTCTCATATAGGGTATATGTTTTTCCCAAATATAACTGACCACTCCCACCCCTACATTTGTATAGGATAAACAAATGAGAGTGGGGATGGGGGGACATATGAGGGTTAAAAATTGAGAGTGGGATTGGGGAATATACGAGGGTAAATCATATTAACTTTTTACCCTCATATCTCCCCCCACCTTCATATGTTTTACCCTATACAAAGGTAAGAGAGGCATATTGGGTCAAACACATACCCTATATGAGGGTGGGTGGAGATATTTCATAAAACATTAATATGTTTTACCAAATATTTATCTCCGCACCCACCCTCATATAGGGTATATGTTTTATCCTATATCTCGCTCCACCCCCCACCCTCATTTTCATATAGGGTAAAGAATTAACATATTTTACTGGGGTGGGGGGATATATGAGGGTAAAACATATTATTGTTTTACCTTGTATGAGGGTGGAGGTGATATATTGGGTAAAAAATATTAATTCTTTATAGTGGAGGTGTGGGTGATGGTGAGGGTGGGGGTAGAATTGAGATATCAGTTAAAACATAATAATTGTTTACCCAATATCCCCTCCACCAAAGGGAGGAGGTGAACATAGATATTGGGTAAGACATTAGGGTGGGTGTGGGAGAATATATTGGGTTAAACATTTTAATTTTTAACCCAATATATCCCCCTACCACCAACCTAGGGTTAGTGTGTCATTGGGAAAATATATTGGGTAAAACATTAATATGTTTAATCCAATATCTCCACCCACCACCATCATTTAGGGGAATATATTAGGTAAATATTTTGGGGTTGGGATGAGATATTAGGTAAAACATATTAATGTTTTACCCAATATTTTACCTCACCCCCACCCCCACCCTAGGGTCAAGGTGGGTTTTATAGCCTTAATTTAAACACTACATGCCAGAAGAGAGTTGACAAGAAGATGCAAGCCAAACCACATGCCTTTCTTGAGATTTTAGCCTTTTTTAGAGGTCATCACGGGTCTAGTAGGGTACAACATGTGATTATCATTGCACGTTAGTAGTAGTGAAAGAAGAGATTAACTTTCATACCTTCTAGTTTCGTGGAAT
The DNA here is from genome assembly GCA_010110895.2 of Picea sitchensis. NCBI lineage: Eukaryota > Viridiplantae > Streptophyta > Pinopsida > Pinales > Pinaceae > Picea > Picea sitchensis. The sequence goes on from SNQJ01S0190047.1 coordinate 1,648, forward strand.
TATGAAAAGATAGGTGAGGGATGAGTTGTATCTTTGTGGAATGAACCTAGGAACTCACAACATTCGAGTATCTAGTGGTATTTGGAAGATATAGAGACTCTCTCAAGCCTCTTCAAAGGATCTATATAACAAAGGAAAGTATTAAAAAATATAATAAGGAATCATTAGTAGTGTTATGATTCCCATTTGTAGAGGAGCGTTTCCTATTCACAACATCCAAAAATTAGAGTTCCTAGCCTGATCAAGAAGTTGAGGAAAATCAAGGAGAAAGGAGCCAAAGGAGAATTTCATCTACATCCAAAGGTATGAGCTTGATGTAATTTATTCATTTTAATTTATAGATAAATGGGTTTCCCCAAATGATTTATATTTAATTTTGCAAATTCTTTGATCTAATCTTGTGATTGGTAGATCAAAATAGATCTAAATAGAATGAGTGATTTCTAACACTAGGGGAAGAAGGAGATCAATGTTGTTTGTTCCTTGTGTGCAAGAAGCAGGTTGCAGGAGTTGGAGTTTCATTTTAGGATATGAAACAACTAGGATACCAAAGGACAACCTTCAAAGATAAGGTATGCTAATCAATCCTCTCTTGGTATAATATAAATTGCTTGTCTTAGATCTAGGAAGACTAAATAAATGTAACTCTTTCTATCTAGGATCAATAAGCAGATCATAGGGATATCTTTCCATCCATCTTGTGAAATCCCTGTGAGATTTTGTCCCATAAAAAAATTGGCGAATCCACTAGGGGATATTCTTCTCTAGTTTGAGTCTCTTTGCCAATCCTTTCCTCTTCTTGTTTATTATTTGATTATTTTTTTTCTTCCATCAACTCCTCCAAAGCCTAGATCTATCAGATTTGGTAGATCTAAGATACATATGAATATATGGAACAAATCCATCCTTTCCTAAAATACTATTTTTTTGCATCATCGCGGGTTGCAGTATAGTAGTCACACGATGATCATCACTAGTTGACTAGCCTATGTCTCACAATGATCCATGAAAATTGTAGAGTTGCAGAAATACTAGGCTTTTGAAATTGGAATTGTTCCCTTGATCTATAAAGTCTGTGAATGGTCTTTTTTGAAGGATATATTTCTTTTGTTTGAGTTAGTTTGTTGCATGATTTTCTTTCAATTGGTGTTTTGAGTGCATTTGTGTGGCATATTTACATCTCTTGGACACTTTTGTTTTTCGTCTGAGAGGTTCAGTGAAGTTGGTTAGAGAACCCAACAGATATGAATAGATCTAGTAGTGCTTGACATTTCCTGCATTGGTTGTTCTTGTGTAATTATTTTTCATTACTAGATCTATCCTTCTAGGTGAGTTTGGGTGTGATCTTGGTAGAGACATTGGATTGGGTTGATATAACATCATTTCCAACTTCCTACAACCCCTCTTCTTGTTGTTTTTGCCAATTTTCCTTTTGTATTCATATTCTTTCTTAGACTGGGAATCTTTTTGCATTACAATTAGAAAAAATAACAATTCAAAAGAAAAAAAAATGTTACATTCTTGACTTCTTTTAAAACACTAGTGAAAAGAGTGCATTGGTTCTTCCTTTTTTGGTTTCAAATTCTTGAAAAAGTTTCATATCTGAATTGGTTGATTTGTTTCTTGGTGTGTGTGAGGTTAGATTTTCAAAAGTTGCAAAGAGAAGGAAAAAGTCTCTTTCCCTCCCATAGTTAGATTTCATTGAATTGAAAAAACAAATTGCATTGGCATCTTTGCATTTGATTGGTTTAGTCAAGAGTCATAACATCACAAAAGTTTCATCCGCTTCCCTTTGAATTAAGAACCAATCATAAAAATGAAATGTGTAATCCAAAATTTATTAAAAACTTTCTTTTATAGTGAACTAACATTAGCTAGGCTTAGGGCCTTGGAATATGATTGGAGAGTAAACTCTACAAGGCCACGAAAACAAAACTTATGAGTCATTTTATAGCAATAAATCCATTCTTCCAACCAATGTGTCGAGATCCTCCTATAACACAAGAGTTAAGCATGAGGTCACATCGGGGCAAGTGTGGATATTACCCCACTCTGCTTGTTTTGGTGTTTGTGGTACATCTTCAATTGCTATGTATATGGTGGTTTCATTAGTGTCTCTCCTTTAAATATTCAGTCTTATTTACCTTACCCTTATCTGTGGTTATACCTACGATTGTTTTCTCATTCATTGATTGTGAAGTGGTGGCCTTAGTGACCTTTCATAGGTAGCCACAGAGGGGACTGAAGGTGGGTCATGGCTGTAGTACATGGGGCATACATTCTTTCACGGTCTCAGCTCCCCAGGAGGGTGCTCGAATTAATAAAGGGTTCTTGGACCGGTCAAGGATATTTTTCAGAGATTATCGTAACTACTCCTCATACCTTTGCTAGCTAATATTGTGGGGATTTCATCTCCCCCATATGGTTGGTTTTTTGGAAGGCCCCTCATCCAATTGGTTTTACTTTTGCTGTCCTAGATTGATTAGGGGCGTTCTCTTTGAGTTTGAGTTTGGGTAGACCTTACGTTGAATTTTATTTGGATTTTCATATATTACATTCACAGTGTTTGAATCATCGTGATAATCCCGTCGACTACGAGGACTTGAGAAAATCCCAAAGGTGCAACTGCCTCTAAAGTGACGTGAGATAGGTGACAAAGAATTCAATGGGTTTTACCTTTGGTTTGAAAAGAATGGTTTGGTTGAAGTGTAACTGATAGAAGAACATCCTCCACAAAATTTTAACCCTCCTTTGACTGAGCCCGATGCACCTCTACTTTTCCAGCTAAGGGAAATTTTTAGTGAGCCCTTTTCTTTCTTTAGTCATCCACCCACCATGTCAGGACCAAGTTTTTCATCCATTGTAGTTAATCCATCGGGTCTATATTCAAGTGGGACTAGGGGAAATACCCTAAGTGGAATCCCCATGATGTCCATGTTACCATCCCTTAGCACCATTGGAACTACACCATCCATGGTTGTTTCTACATGTCCCTCAATCTAGAGGATGCCAAATTTGTCATCCTTTCCATCCATTAATATACATAGCATTCCCATTCCCATCACATACATTTTTGTGCCCACTTCAGGATCCTTTTCCGGTGGGTGGTTGAGCCTTGATTTCAGCATGGGAGGTGGAAATTATGTCACATATACCAATCCTATGAGCATCATGGCATCACCAAGTGCATGTGTACCTTTTGGGTGGAATATGTTTAGTGGTTTTGGGGCTGTCCCTTGTCAGGATAGGGGCAGTGGTACATCAGGAGGTTTCAACTTTGCTTTGGTTAGCACACCCTTCCTTGGGGGCATATCCATTGGGGGGGAATTTTCACAATGGGGAGGCTTTCCCTTTGTTAACACATCTAGGGATTTCTTCCCTAGGAATAATTTTGGGAATGTTTTTCCTTTATGGTCTAGATTCACCCTTGAGGGAAACCCCCTCAGGGCATGTTTGGTTCTAGGAGAATTCATGCTCTTGGAAGTGCCACCATTCCTCCGGGAACTCACTCTTAAGGATCTCCTCAACCCTCTAGTAGTATAAACAAATGGGGACTGCAAGGTCCATCTGGAACATCGTAGAATTCATGTGCCTCCCATTATTCATTTTCTCATACACCATTTCCCTTCCTTGCAATGTTAGACTTTCCTGATTTGTCGTAATTTAAAAATGACCCTATATCCCATAACCCTTCATGGCCAACAATGCCTTCCAAGTTTCCATACAATATCCTAAATTTTGATGGAAAGACAAGAGAGGACCCCTCCAAACACATCATGACATACCATTTATGGTGCTCATCCAACTCTTTGATGGATGACAATGTAAGGTTGTGTCTTTTCCAGAGATTCCTAACCACAACTACCACAAAATGGTACATTTAATTAAAGGGAATTTCCCTCAAAATATTCAACAACCTAGTAATGGAATTCTTAATGCATTTTCAATTTCCCATATGGTACAGAATAGGGAAATGGCTCTTGAATTCACTACGTCAATATAATTCCACTCACATTTCTGATCATATACATGAGTGGATATGAAGATGTAGGATCATTAAGACCCAAATTCCATACAAAATCCTAATGGAGTGGTTCATAAAGTCCCTCCTACCACCCATTTCCTAAGATGTAGCTATGGTCAGGGTGGACATTGAAGAGTAGGAAATTATTTGTCCCCTACACTTAGATTTAATTTATTTGTAGTCACGTACACTTTTTTACATCATCCCAAATTATCCTAGACCATCGACAGATGCAAGGAAGCCAACCTCAGGACCCCATGAAGATGGTATAGTTGGTTCTGTATCCCATGCCTCTGTAAGCCAGTTAGTTGATCAGATGGGTTAGATGTCTGTTAATTCAACTTCTGGTACTAGCACTCAAACTGTTGTGGTCCCTACTCAAACTTGTGAGGTGAATTTGGTGCAATCCATGCAACCAAATAATCATTAGCAACCTCGAGGAAAGAATAAAAGGAACAAAAAGAAGAATTCCAATTCTGAGCATGAGACTGCTCCCACCCAAAAAACCCAAGATGGGGGCACTAAAGAGAATATAAAGAGTTGACTTCCCTCAATGATTTATGGGGAGGACCACCCTACTCACCAATTTTCTCTAAATAACGAGATCCATTGATTTTTGGCACAAGATTTCCCCCCCAACAACCTACTGTATTAACCCATCCTTTCCCCCCTCAACCTGAAAACCTGGTTGCCACAAATATTTCTCCTCGACAAGGGCACATGGTAGGTACCACTCATCATGAGGGGTCTTTCTTGAATGCTGCCATTTTTATGTGTGACCAAATGGTTAATTTATAGACTTGGGTAAAAAAATATGAAATTTTTGAGCCTTCCCATGTTGTTCCAAGAGAAACATCTTCTTCCTAGCCTGGTGGCCCTCTTCAGACCGAGAAGACATATTTTGATGCACCACTTCAACCCCTGAAGGGAGTTATTCAATGCACAATGAATAATATCAAAACATGGGCCTCCCAGAACTATAGTAATTTGGAAGACTTGACCCAGACACCATGTTCCATGTCATTGCTTGAAGTCCTCCAAATATACCATGTGTAGTGGAAATCCTTGTTGTCTTCCATAGGTGGGGTTGATCCTTTGAAGTCGATTTTGATGAACTTCAAGTATTATTAGGTTACTCTCAAGCTCTCTCATCAGGTCACCTTCCATATCATCATGTGATCGATGGGGAAAAAATGTGCTATAACACCCCCATCCATGAGCTGGGAAATGCCACATGAAATTTGGACATATGATACCAATAAATTTACAACATAATGCTCCAAACATGAACAGAGTTATCCAAGATAAAAATAATGATTCATAAACATAATTATAACAAAGATTTCATAATAGAAAATAGATAATTACACACATAGTAATTAAAACAACACATAAGATACATGCATCTTATATTTAAACAACACCTGCGTGAAGACCTTCCACGTTCCTACCAGCCATCGACCACACTTCTCATAACTCTCAACAGTGGGTCACACCTAAGATAAGGATAAAACTCAACAAGGGAAAAATAATCCTATGTTAGGCTAAGGTCTATCTACAACCAATATACTCGTATTAAGGTGCCAACTATGATAGACAGCCTACAATCTCTCATTCCCCATATGATTTTTCCACCCTAGGAAGTGTGCCCCTTCTCTACTCAACATTCCTTCAGCTGCCCCACTTCCCTTATGTGGCTTAAAAAATAGGCCATACAAGAAGTCTCAAAGCCCTGTAGCTACAACTTGGCACCTTGGGAATATAATTCCTATCATTTCACTCACATAGAGAGAATTCTCACAGGCCTGCTAACCTGCTTCTTCAACTTCTCATGGGTCAGACAACCCGCTTCTTCAATGTCTCACGGGCCTAACAACCTACTTATTTAATATCTCATCTTCCTAGCAACCTGCTTCTTCAACAGCTCACGGGCCTGGAAAACCACTTTTTCAATAGCTCATGGGCCTAACAACCCACTTCTTATTGGTGGGAGACTTTCTATGAGAAAAATGAAACGAAGCGATCTAACTTATTTGTAGTTGCACCCACTTGGGGATCCTTCATGGATTCTATTAAGGAACAATACTACCTTGTTGGAAGTTATGATGACTTATATACAATATAGACCAAATTGCGGTAGGAAAGGGACTAAACAGTGCCATAGTTCACCAATGTTTTCCATACCGTGTGCACCAAGCTGCATATCAAATACTCTGAATGAAATATGGTTCTCAAGTACCGTGGAGGTATGCATAGATACATACAAACAAAATTGGATTTTCTACACATCTCATCTTTGGGCGTGACCTATCGATATTCTATCAAAATCGAGCAAAAGATTAAACAAAAGATGTGGCAGCTTGGGTGTTAAGAACCAAATATAAAAATAGCATCGAAAACCTCAAAGTAAGTACTCAACACCTTGACAAAGAGATAATTTCATATAATAAGCCTCTTCCAGAGGGAAACGTCCTTATACAAAACATAAATTTACAAATACAAGATGATTCCAAATGAAAAGGTCTCCTTGGTATATATAAGAGACTAGGAGGTACAATTACAACTAATGGACCCAAGATGGCATAACTAAAATAACAATAATAATGTAATATGCCCCAATTAAGGGGTAATGTGCCACTATTTGTGGATTAAAATGCTCCTCCCCTTCAGACAAGTGTTGTCTGCAACACTTGAGTAATTTTGGATGCTTTTGTATAAAAGACTCATCTTCCCAAGTGGAATCTTCAACAACTAGTTTACTCCACTTAATGAGATACTCTGAAATGGTTATATTTGTCAGTTGGAGAATTCTTGTGTCATTGATAGCTTCAGGATCCAATATGATTTTTCCTTCCTTGTTAAGTTCTGTAAATATAGTTTGAACTGGGATCTTGTCACCTATAACCTTCTTTAAGAATGAAACATGGAAAACTAGTTGTACTCGCAAAGATGCAAGCCACTCCATTTTGTATTCCATAGTACCAATATTTTGAAACACCTTATAAGGGCCATAACACTTTGGTGATAATTTATTATCCTTATTATCTTACTTGAGGGACATCTGTTTGTATCCTTGTAGTGTTAAAAATACCCAATCCCCTACTTCAAAACTTCTTTCACTACGTTGTTGATCTACTTGTTGTTTCATGTGATTTTGTGCCATGTTTAGGTTGTCCTTTAATATTTGGAGAACTTGTTTCTGATGCTCGATGTGATCTTCTCCTTATTGAATCTTAGATTTTTATTTTAGAGAATAAGTGATGGAAGGTGGGTGATATCCATAGAGTACCATAAATGATTTCATTTTTTTTCAATATGAAAGGAAGTGTTATACCACCATTCTGCAAAGGGTAACCACTTGAACCATTGTGTTTTTTTATCATAGAAAAAGAAAATAAGGTATCCTTCCAAGCATTTTTTCACTATCGCGGGTTTTCCATCAGATTGAGGATGATAACATGAGATATGAGCCAATTGAGTACCTAAACAAGAAAACATTTTTTTTCCAAAAATGTCTAGTGAAGATGGGATCTCTGTCACTTTCAATAATATTTGGGATTCCATGTATCTTTTGAACTATCTCCATGAATGATGTGGAAACTGTATTGGCTTTAAAAGGATGAGGGAGTGCAGAAAAGTGTGCGTACTTGGTCAGTATATCAACAATCACTATGATGAAAATCTTTCCTTCAGACTTTGGTAACCATGTGATGAAATCCATGGAAAAGTCCTCCCAACACTGACTTGGGATGGCTAATGGTTGTAAAATACATGGGGTCTTAATTGTTTTGACCTTATTTTGTTGGAAAACCAAACATTTTTCCATAAACCTTTGAACATCAGTTTCAAGGCCATCCCAAAAAAATTCCTTCTTGACCCTATGGTAGGTTTTCAAAAATCCTGAGTGCCCTCCTACCAGAGAGGTGTGCAATTCCAAGAGTACCTTTTGTTTGAGTTGGTACTAGTTCTTACATAAATCTAAGTGATATTTGTACCATAGTGAATCATATTTCCATGTAAATGTATCTGATGCACTGGAATCCTGCTGCAACATCTGAATGAGATTCCACATGTTTTCATCATTCTTCCATTCATCCCTCACTTCTATTATCCAATTGGGTTGGATGATCGAGATAGCACAGAGAAAGGCCTCAACATATTTATCCTTTCTTGAGAGTGCATCTGCCATAACATTTTTCTTCCATTTTTTTGTAGATGATTTTAAAATCATAACCCAACATATTGGTCATTCATTTTTGTTGTTCTTTTGAAGATATTCTTTGTTCTGAGGAGTATTTAATACTATCATGATTTGTTTTGACCTTGAATTTCCTACCTATTAGGTAAGGTCTCCATTTCTTCAATGCATGTAGTATTTCCATCATTTCGTTATCATAAATGGGTTTGTGTAAGTCCTTTCCCTTGAGTGGTCAACTTTCAAAATAAATGGGCCTTCATTCTTGCATTATAACAGCACCAATGCCATTTCCCGAGGCATCAAATTCCAAAATAAAGGTTTTTTTTAAGTCTGGTGTGGTCAAGACAGGAGCTTTGCACATTGCCTCTTTAAGTTGTTCAAAATATTGAGTTGCCTCTGGAGTCTATGAAAATGTATCCTTCTTATTTAATGTTGTTAAAGGTGCTACTATTCTTCCATAGTTTCGAACAAATTTGCGGTAGTAAACTGTCAAACCAAAAAATCCTCTAAGATTCTTCAATGTTTTGGGAATCGGCTAGTCCATAAGGTCATTAATATTGTTAGGGTCTATCTTGAAACCTTCATGAGATACAATATGACACAAATACTCTACCTCCTTCACCCCAAATAAACATTTGGATGGTTTTTCATATATATTTTTCTCCTTTACTAGTTGTAACAACTTGCCAACATGTCGAACATGATCCTCCCAATACTTGATATAGATTAGTATATCATCAAAAAATACTAATAAAAATTTTCGAAGGAAGGGATAGAAAATAGAATTCATCAACCCTTGGAATGTGGAAGGTGCATTCATAAGGCCAAAAGGCATGACTAAAAATTCATAATGGCCTTCATGAGTTTGGAATGTTGTTTTTGGGATATTTGTTTCCTTCATTCTAATCTGATGATACCCTGAACGAAGATGCAACTTTGTGAAGTAGATTGTTCCATGCAGTTCATCTAATAATTCATCAATGACGAGAATGGGAAACTTATCTTTAATAGTGATATTGTTGATCTCTCTATAATCTGGACACATACGCCATGATCCCTCTTTCTTGAGTACCATTACCACTAGTGCAGAGTAAGAACTTTGTCTAGGTGTAATAATGTCAACTTCTAACATTTCTTCAACCATACGCTCAATTTCACTCTTATGGGAATAAGGGTATCTGTAAGGCCTGATGTTAGGAGGAACACTCCCAGGAATTAGGTGAATAACATGATCAATATTTCGAGTGGGTGGAAGATCTATGGGAATATCTTCAAATACTTCGGAATGATTATCAATGATCTCTTAGAGATCTAAGGTAATAGGTGGCTTAGATGTTTGAACATCTAGTGATTATAGTTGTACAATTACACCTTGATGCCCCTTTTTCAATAATTTTGTCATGCCATTAGAGCTTATCACCTTACTGGGGTTTCCCTTTGATACCCATTAACTCAATTTCCTTTCCTTCCAATGAAAATTTCATGAAAAGTTCTTGAAAATTAAAATCCATTGTTCCCAATGATTGTAACCATTGGACTCCTAGTATGAAATCAACACCACCCATGGGTATAAAAATAATTGGATTATTCATTACATATTCCCCCATAATAAGATCGATCTTATGGCATTTTCCTGAGCAATTGATAGTTCCTCCATTTGCAATAATTACTTGAAACTATGGCGTTGGATATATAAAGAAATTGAGCGCTTTGGATAATTTATAGTGAATGAAATTATGAGTACTACCAAAATCAATTAGGACTATTACCTTTTTCTTTCTGATATATCCTTTGATCTTGAGGGTTTGAGGAATGCTAATTCCAGCCAATGCATTACATGATATCGTGGGAGTCAATTCTTTAGAATAAATCTTGTCTGCATTTTCATCTTGAGATGGTTATTGTTCTTATTCTTCTTCCTCTTCACAATCTATGTAGAATAATGTATTCTCACCACACTTATGTCCCTTACTGTACTTGTTGTCACAATTAAAGAATAAACCTTTTTCTTTTTCTTTCCTCCAATTTTTGAGGTGTCAACATTGTAGGTTCAGGTGTTTTAGAAGGACCATTATTCTCTCGATAGATGTTAGGAGTGGTCCTTCTAGTATCCATAGCCATATTTTTACTTTCAACATTTCTCACCACCCTGAATGCATTCTCCAATGGTTTCAGTTACCAAAGGAGAACCTCATGTTGAATGTTATCCTTTAAGGTTACTATGAATACATCAATCAGGTGCTCATTTGGAATATCTGTTACCTTTATATTCAATCTTTGGAAGTTCTCAATGTGCTCTGCAATTGAATCATTTTTCTTGAGATTTATCAATTGGCTAAATAAGGTATTTCTCCTTGTATCCTCATAGTGTGCTATCATTTCTTTCGTGAAAATTGCACAAGTGACAAGTGATTTGCGAAAAAAAATCCATCGATACCACACAAATTGATTGGGTTCTAAATATAAAGAAGCAATTTGTACCTTTTGTGTGTGTGGAACATCATGTAGATCAAAGAACTACTCCATTTGAAGTATGCATGTGATTGGATCCTTTCCATCAAACTTCCTCATATCGATCTTATAAAATTGGTTGGTCTTCAACCCAAAGTTGGAGTTTCTCCATTGTTTATTCATCTTCCTTGTGTCCTCATCATGAATTTCATGGGATAAATTTTCACTTTCAGGTGGCCTCTCTATTAGTAAATTTTTCAATCCTTCCATGATCTCCCTCTTTAAACCATCCATCTTAGTATCCATTATTGCCTCCAACCTAGCTTCAGTTGAATCCATCATCCCTTGTAGTTCATATTTTGTTACTATATTATCTTGTAAATCATTTATGTCCCTACGCATTTCTTCACCTTAATTAAGATTCCAAATCAGACTGTCTGAAGGCTTATTTGGTGTATAAGTTCCCTTTTCTAGTGGCATTTTGGCCAAGTATCACATTTAAACCTTGATTTCGAGTTGGTTATTCGAGACAATCTATCTTCTGTTGTATCTCCAAAATTTAGTCCCTTCTGGGTATGGAAATTTCATTCTATAGTTCTATGATACGTCTTCTCTGCAATGCTGCAAGTATGATCAAAATTGGATGTGCCAAGTGGAAGTTATGGTAACTTCCCCACACCTTGTTGATTGTTTTCCTTTCTAGGAGAGTTTACTTGTAAAGAGTGACAAGAGAATAATATATGATATTTGATTCTGAAACTTACACCAGAAATACTACAAACTTTCCAATTTCCAATGCAAATAGTCTCAATTAATTTGGATACTCACTGAAGAATATATCACTATTTTACCGGGAACACTTGTTTGAGACTAGTTAATATGACTAGTCAACTACCCTATCTTACACAGGGTGTACTAAAAAATTAGGATGAACCAGAATTTGAAAGTTTTATCGCAGATACCTTGATAATTTATATGAATAGACTCTAGGTTTTAGGGTATGAGACATTACAAAAAAAAAATTATAGCGAAAATCCCATGATGACTAAATTCATGATGATTCGAGAAGCCTATCTTACACATGATATATCTCTGAAAGTATAAGGCCTCGGGAGATGAAATTTTAACCCCACGTACCTTGATATGTCTATTAAATATTCTCCAAGGGGTTCCTTTTGAAACATCATAGAAACAATGTTATAGCAAAAATTCCAAGGTGTCTCAGATGTAGCAGCGAAACCCAAGACCTTGAGCTCTAATACCAAATGTTAAGAACTAAATATCAAAATAGCATCAAAAACCTCAGAATAAGTAATCAAAGCATTGAAAAAGAGATAATTTCAGATAATAATCCTCTTGAGGGGGAAAACTCATTATAGACCACATAAATTTACAAATACGAGATGATTCCAAATGAAAAGGTATGCCTGGTATATATAGGAGACTAGGATGTACAATTACAACGAATGGACCCAAGACAACATAAAGAAAATAACAATAATAATGTAATATACCCCAATTAAGGGGTAATGTGCCGCTATTTAGGGATTAACATGGGGTCTGCAAACCCCTCACAGTAGAATTCAAAAAAAGGTGGCCCCAACCCACATAAAAATGGTAGAGAAAGGATTGAAGGCCTCAATACAACTAGTTCAAACTGCAAATAAAGAAGGAAAATTGGAAGACAAAGAAAGACACTAGGAAATTGTGTGAGTTGCATAAGAGTCCATGGCATAATACCGTTGAATGCTACACAAAGAAGTCATTGGTGGCCGAGGTGAAAGCCTCTGAATCAGATGCAGGCTCTGACTCTAAGTCAAAACTAGAAAAAGGGAGATGGATCATTGATGTAGAACCCAATGCCACTGTTGCTACCACCTCCAAGGTACAACTTGGTGAACCTGATGAACCATAGGAAGGTGAGTGCCTCTTTCATTCATAGATGTGGGTGAAGGGTACTCCACTGCACTTCATCGTTGATAGTGGTATCCAAAAGAGCCTCATCTCATTAGAGGTAATCAAGAAATTGCCTCTACCAAGAACACCACACCCACAGATGTACACCATCGGATGGCTCTGCCAAGGGAGCGATGTCCGTGTCAGCCAACAGTGTCATCTAGACTATGACATCAAATGCTTCAATGATGAGGTATTGTGTGATGCCGCCCCCCTTGAAGTTGGTGATGTTATTTTAGGCCAACCTTATTTATGGAAATATCATGTTGTATATGAGTCTAGGCCTCGTAGTTTTATTATTAATTTTAACAATAAATTATACAAGATACCCGAGGTAGTCCCATCTACCGCCATTTCCTTAATCCGTTCCAAGAAATGAAGGAAGGTCATCTCTCATAATAGGAAGTTTTTCTTCTTAGTGATTCGTGCTCAAAGTGAGCAGAAGGTTGTAGCCACATCCATGGCCTCTATGACAGGTCTCTCCACGCAATAGAAGCAAGTGTATAAGGTTGTGGAATAATACAAAGACATCTTCAATTCTCGTGTAATATACATTATTCAATTGTTGGTTTATTTTTACTTGTGCTAAGTAGCTAGGCATGTGAGTGAGTTTATGTCTTGAGAACCTATACCAGACCTGAGGTGTGTGTGCATCTTGGTGCACTATAAAATCTAACAACCATCATCATTATATATATAATTTTCAAATTTAATTAAAAATTATATATATATATATATATATATATTAAAATTCAAAATATCTCACCTCATTGTTCACCTCATTGTTGTATCACCTATGTTATTTCCTCATTAAAATAATTAATAATGATGGTAAATTATTTTGAAAAATGATTTATGTGTATATTAGTTAAAATTCAAAAGCTACGAACTCATTGTTGTAGTATCTATGCTAGTTCCTCTTTAAAATAATTAATAATGATGGTTAATCATTTTGATTTGTGTGTATATTGATGTGATTAGAATGTTAAAGGTGTTTATAAGTTTTTTTATATAATATTCATGAAAGATAAATGTTTTTTATATGATATTTTTATATTATATTGGAAAATAATTTATGTGTATATTGATGTGATTAGATTTTTTTTATTATTATTAATTTAAACTTTTTATAATATTTCTATATTTTTATCTTACAAAATTATAAATATATATAATTTTAATTAAATTCATGTCAAATTCATCTTCCAAAAAAAATTATTTATTAATACATTTCACTTATTATCAAAATATCATACATTGAAAGATATCATTATTTTTTTAATTGAAATGGGGCTTGTGTCATGCATGTTAAATGTATAATGCTCAAAGTTAGGGACTTTTTTATTCATGTAAACTTTGAGCATTGCCAATGTGATGTATATTTGCAAAATTAAGTAATGGGAATTGACAAAACAAATACCTTCCAGCTATGCACTATAACAGTGTTGTGACAATTACTTTTCACAATCCAAACCATGCACTATAACATTAACGTCGGGATAGAAGCGAGAGCACTAAGTAGCGTGGATATCACTATCCAATTATTGGACCTCTTATTCATTTACTGTTGCGCTATTATGAACCTATACTATAAGAAACAATACAACGCCAATCCGGTCTGAGCAGAATAAAAGAACAAATAAAAACTGGTCTGTCAGGAAAAAATATAGAGGATGTAGTCCGAGGGATCGAGAGCTGAGAGCAATTGGACTGTTCAGAAAGAGATCAGCTGGAGATTCTAGACAAGTGTTAGTGTGAGTATAAGATTAATTGGTATAATAGCTGTCACAAGTTATTTCAGTGAGTGGTGGATGCTCATTGGTATAAGAGTTGAGACAAGTTATTTTAATTTGACCCCTTCATTTGAATTTGTGATGTTTTAGGAGAAAACACATATTCATGTTAGTAACTATTAGACTCACTCAAACCGTATACATTATGAACTAAAATATAAGCAACACCATGTTAACATACAATTGACTATAATATTAATTAATGCTATCACATAGGATTGATTAATAAAAACACAGTATAATGTGATATGATTGACTAATAAAAATTTAATTTAAACATGTTTTATATTTTTGTTTTTTTTATATTTTTTTTTAAATAAATTTTATTTAAAATTTGGAAGAATATCTAAAATTATAGATTTCAAATTAAATTACATATTCTAAATACATTGATGATAAGATAATTGCACAAAAAAACAAAAACTTAAAACTTTTAAACTAAACCATTCATAAATGAATGTAAGAATATTATTTTCTTTTTTATTACAATGAGATGTGTATGGTTGAATGAAATCTGGTGAGAAATTGTTGGATATGTAGATTTTAGTGGCTAAGTTTATATAATCCAGGGTTATTCAACATGCTGAAACTATTTATGCATTAAAAAATACAATTTAAAAAACAAAAAATTATGATTTCAACAAGATTTATGTCATCAAAATCCTACAAAAAGGCCCAAAACATAGAAAGTTTAGAAAGCAGCCTACCACCATTTGTTTATATGTGTTTTTCTATGTGTAATATATATGTTATTATTGTTTCTTTTTATTTTCCCTAATGGGTAATTATTTTTATCTTTATTGTTTTTTTCAATGAGAGTGTGTTTTTGCTAACTAGGCCCAACCTCTACTACGACAAGTAGGTGCGACATTGGCATTATTAAGATTTGATTTTTTGCAAAGGAAAGTTCTTATTTCTAAGTAAACTTTTTTACATGTTATATTTATGTCGAAGGCATTCTTTTAGGGGATGTTCTCTTCCCAACCTTCGTTGTCCATGAAGAGAATATTAAAAACAACCATCTGTCATGCCCGCATCATGTAGGAATCTACTTCCCTCTATCCTTTGTCATATGTCAATGACGTGTCTAAACCGACCATCTATCCATGAACAACAGATCAATATTTTTCTCTCCACGTATCTTTCATTGGTATGCACTACGTATCGTAGAACCCATCCTCATCCTCTTCAAATAGACCATGATCGTCACACCTCTATATTTCGCCAAAGGTAATAGGGGGACCACCTCCAGTTCCAGGGCCTCCCTGCATGCTTCCACCACCATCAGCTCCAATACTGCATCCTTCACTACCAAAGATAGGCACTCCTCCTCCCCCACCTTCAAAAGAATTACCATGAATGCAATATACCATGCTTTCAAAGAATGATTGGACACAAGATTTGACAGTTCATGGGAAAAGTAAATGAGCACCATTTTCTGTAAATTTGTTCTCCAAAAAAACAAAATGGAGAGTTGAGATTTCCATTAAAGACAATAGAGACTTTGTCTCACATTTTAACTCAATTTTCAGAGTAGCGGGATTTTCTATCAGCATCCATGGCATGCAAAGAATCTAACGGACTGCTCACAAGCTCATAATAAGTGAACACACACTCCTTCGTTCACTCCTTTCCCATTTCAAATATATTAAACACTTAAATCTCACCTATGTTTAGTTGTGAAAAATGGGGAACCCTGGAAACCCCAGGAATGCACATAGAAATTAAGTTTTGTAAGGTTCGTGAAAAATTATACTCTCCTCGAACAAGTTTCCTTGTCTTTGATGCTCAATTTGTTGGATTTTAGAATTGATGCCATGACTAGGGTTTATGAGTCCCTCGCGTTTCTTAGTGTTGAGAATCATAAGAATTTGTGTAATGGTGCCATGGAATCCCCAAACTATTTCCAGAATATCCAATAATTTAGCTTGAAAAGTGTTTTTCCAATTAAGTCCCTTTGCAAATTGTCAAAAACTAGTGAGAATTGTCGAACACTTATTATGTTCTCATGGATATTGATGATTCCATAAACATTACTTATGTTTATTTTTGTAGCTTCGGGTAGGTATTTTGACGTG
>SNQJ01S0190048.1:3308-25377 GCA_010110895.2 Picea sitchensis
GATCAAGGAATTATGTAATAAAATGACATCATCTTTATGGGAAAGGGACATATTACTGTATTGAATTAATTGAAAGAGAAACTTACAACCTGAGCCTTGATGTCATAGGTCTCCTTTCGATGGCTTCTAGCTCTGACACACACTTTCTCATCCATGAAGAAAATCAACTACTTGTGATGACCTTGTTGTTGTCTCTAGCTGCTGTAGCATCAGTCCTCCATACATTCTTGCACTGATTCTCTAATCAATCTCTTGCTAAATTGTTGCTTGCTTAACTTCTTAACCTTTTCCATGAGCAATCTCCTCAATATATAGGAAGAGATAGATTAGTTACTTGGATAGGGAATGATCCTAAGATATCTGGAATGTCAGTACTTGAATAACCACTCGAAAGCCAACTCACCCTTCTAGAAGATTCCCTTCTAGAAGGTTCGAGATATTTATGTTTTTCCCCTTTAAGAGCATGTTCGCACCCTAACCATGAGTACAATGCGAGAAGTTCGCACCCCAGCTTAAGGTAGCTTGCGGGAATCAAGCATTCTCACAGGAGAATATATAAGTAGCCTGCGAACATGTTTCAAAATGTGAGTTCTGGAAGAAGACAACTGTAACTTTTCTCAGGAAAGTATTCTTGGTAAAGATCTTGATTTTCCATTATCATGATATCATCATGACATCATCACAATGACCAAATTTGTGGATAACAGTAGCTTAACAAAGAAGCTCCTCAATGTCAAACATTGAATTCATGATATGACCGCGCCTTCAGCGTCGGTGTCAGTTCCAAGTATATGAAGGCATTTCTGCCATTTTTGTAGGTATCGATGGTTGAGCAGAGCTCCCAGTTGTAAAGTTTTAATGAAGCACTGTTAATCTGATTATGTATGAACTTCTGAGACATCTTGCCTTATGAATGCCAGTTTCTTTCATGCTTTTGTTTAAACTGTGTTAGAGCAACTCGGAATTGGAGGATCTAGTCAAGCTGTAGCTATTATAGGATGATGTTGTAATGGATCAGTGTAGTAGTTGCGTCGTCTCTAATTGGTTATTGTGATTTCCCTGCGCTGAGTGACTTGGAATTGGCGGATCCAGTCAAGTCCTCTTTCAGCTTCTTGAGACCCTGAACCAAGAGGATCTTGCATCCAGAGTCTTTCCTCTACTAACTGCTATAAGCCTGTTTCCCAAAGCCGTTTGTTCACCCTTCTTATTAAGTCTTCCACCTATTCACCCTTAATCAACCCACTGGCTAAAGTTAGGATTCCAGACCTCCTTTGTTCTATACGTACCAAACTCAGTCCCTGAGTTAGAGTGATACCTCTTCGAGCCATTATCTCCATTTGATCACCCCTGATAAACAAATCATGATGATAAACTGATGGGTGTCGGGCTCTGCTCCTGCAAGCAATCCAAGAGTGACTTCCGACGCTAACACATAGCTGGTACAACATTTACAAAAACTGCTAACGCAAAGAAATTCTAAGTTCTGAATTCTTGGGTGCAATTCTTCTATCTCTTTTCAGGATCTATTTACCCCTTATATATTATAGTAATCTAGGTAAATTAATCTATCTTGAGGATCGAGATATCCTCGGGATTTATTTACTATTATAAAGTTACAATATAAGAAACTCAATCATCTTCAAAACTGCCTTGCGCCATAAAGTCCTCATGCTCCAATAGCTTGCACATATTCAATATTTCCTTTTCTATCTTGGGTTTGACAATATTTAACCAATCCTATAATAAAACCAAACAGTTCCAATCATATTTTAGGATCTATGTAATCTAATTTCAACAATAATGCTAAAGAGTATATTATTCATTTTCTATCTTGTTTGCTCCTAAATAACTGAAAAGTCAATCAAGATGATATCATGAAATGTGGGAAAAAGGAAGATATTTTTACCTTTTTCATAACCTAACATAACCTCCTAGCCATAGAACGCACTGCTCATCACTCTCAGCAGTAGGTCACCCCCGAGCTAGGACTAAGCTCCATTGGGCAAGGGAATCCTAGGCTAGGAAAGGTCAATAGGAAGACACATAGTTTATGAGGATGGATTCTCTCCTAGGATCCACTTATGCCCACTGCTCACAGACTCTCATTTCCCACATGCCTGTCCCACCCCAGGATTATACACCTTCACTATCACACTGGGCAATCCTTTGGCTGCTAAACCTCCCTTGCCTTGGGCTTCAGCAACATGCTAGATCAGAATTCTCCAAGCTCTGTGGGAGCTATAGGACCCCTTCCAGAAGTTCTCATTTCCTCCGCGCACTCTCTTACCTGGAGAGAGTCACTCACAAGCCTGATAACCTGCTTTTTCAACCACAACCACCTCTCTCACATGGAGAGAGTGTCGCAAAAAGGCCTGACAACCTGCTTCTTCAACTCCATTCCAACACAAGGAGGACAACTACAAGGCTCATCAAGGACCATACGGCAGCAAGCCATACTCAGTCCAAGAACTGCATGGCCACAATAGTCCACAGTCATGACACATACCAAATAGATAATACACAACATACTTGGGCTTCACAGAAGATGTGTATCAATCCACGGGTTCTCACTGGGTTCACAGGACACATAGGTCGGTTTTTCCCCCATCTCGTGAGTGGTTTCTTGAGTGACCGCGGATGTACAGAGGTCAGTGACAGATACCAACGAGTTCAGACGAAGAATAGGAAAATTGCAGAACAAAACAACCTTCGTTGTGCGTGGTTATGCAAATATAGATGCAGAGGCCAAAAATAGGTTCAAACGGCCCCGATTCCCAACGAACTCAAGCAGAGAGTGACAGAATGAGAGATACACCCCCAAAATGGTTGAATCATCAATTTTAACTGCATGCGCTCAATTCGACACTTGGCTTCCTGGTGCCGCATGATTTCCACTTAGCACACGTTCCCTTTACATGAACTTAGGACAACACTCAACATGTCCACCTTAGCCTTCATGAAATAATAATAAATTATTATCCCCTTTAGAGGTAAGGCCCCTAGCTTATCCCCTAGGCACAAACACTTAGCTTCCTCCCTTACCCCACCTTGTGGAATCTTAGTTCCCCATCACTCTTTCTTCGTCGTCAGTCTGCACGCAACGATGTTTATATTTTATTAATGATTTGGATAATTACATATACAAAATTAGGTTCCTCTCCTTTAACACCTAGGCTCTCTGACCTAATCACCAAATAAGCCTCCTAGCTTATTATAACTCGGCTCAACAGCCTACAAAACATGTTTACAATACATAATATAACTGGGCTCATCCTTGAGGATATTACACCTTGGAAGAAGAGGTAGTAAGAACCAGAAAAGAGATGGATAAGTTTAAAGCATTGTATCTCCAAAATATTCCAAGCATTAAAGCCTCAGTAGAATTAAATGACATTCTGAGGAAAAAAAGATCTCCTTTTTTGAATACTAGTTTAGGCTATGTAAGTGGTTCAAGCAGCAAATARCCAGAAAGCAAAGAGTTAGTAAAGATGATCGATTTCCAAGTCATCAGGCAATTAGACCATGTGAGTACTCTKCCACAAAGAKACAATAAAGATAAGATGATCCCTAATAAAAACCAAAGATATCAAAAGATGGAGCAAAAAATGCCAAGAAGAAGGTCATCCTTCAGGTACCAAAATTTCTTCCATGGTTACTATTTTTACTGCTCTAATTTTTGTCATAAGATTACAAATTGTCAAATTAATTTTAGGGACATGCAACTAAGGAGATCAAGAAATAAACAATCTTTGCAACATAGAACTAAACAACCAATGGGTAGAAAAATTTGCACCAATCACTTTGACCTATTGAACATGAGCTCGAATGATATAATTGTCATAACTTCATCCACAAAGCTGCAAACTKCCATCTGAAGAATTACAAAGAAGATCTAAGGATAAAACCCTTAGCTAGAAATGCCATCATATGGAAAAAGAAAGATAGTGAAAAATTTGGTCTAGTACTTTCAAATCAAAAACAAAAAGACCCCTGGTATATAGAGAGTGGATGTTCAAAGCATATGACTAGAGACAAGGATAAGTTTTTGTCTATAAGTAAAAGCAAAACAGGAAATGTGACCTTTGGAAATGATGAACTAGGTCAAATCAAGGGTAAAGGGATGGTGAGTTTAAGTAATGGTAAAGGAAAATCCCAGGATGTTCTGCTTGTAGATGGGCTAAAACATAATTTTCTTAGTTTAAATCGAATGTGTGACAGAGGATGTGAAGTGGTGTTCACTTCCAAAGGTTGTAAGATAAAGTCTATAAAATCAGGACAAGTGGTGGCTAAAGGCATAAGGAATGAGAATAATGTATATGTTCTGAAAGAAGATAGAGAAGAGTGTGATCTAAGAAAACATGATGAAAGTTGGTTATGGAATAGGAGACTTGGACATCTAAAATTTGACCACTTAATCAAGATCAAAAATTTGAGGCAGTAAAAGATCTTCCAAGAATATCAAAGCCACAAGACTCTGTGTGTAAACGCTGCCAAGTAGGAAAGCTAACCAAGACACAGTTTAAATCCAAGATCTCTACTTCAACAGAGAAACCACTCCAATTAGTTCATATGGATTTATGTGGAACATAAAGACAGGAAGGCACAGGGAAGGAAAACTACTTCATGCTGATCATTGATGATTACTCTAGACTCACTTGGGTTTAACTGAGAAATTTAAAATATTTAAGACTTTAACTGAGAATCAAACATGCAACAGGTTAAATGCAGTAAGATCAGACAGAGGAGGAGAATTCATGTCAAGTGATTTCAAGGAATTTTTTGATAAACATGGTATCAAGAGAGAATACACAATCCTAGGAACTCCACGACAAAATGGAGTAGTTGAGAGGCAAAACATAACAATTTAACAAATGGCCAGGTCAATGATGAATGAGAAGAACATTGGTTAAACCTACTGGATAGAAGCAATACACACAGAAGTCCATATTCTTAACAAATCCTACCTCATACCACATAGTGACAAGACACCTTATGAACTGTGGCATGGAAGACCTGCTACAATCAAACACTTCAATGTCTTTGGGAGTAAGTTCTACAAAAAGAACAATAATGAAAACCTTGGCAAGTATGATGACAGGGCTTATGAAGGCATCTTATTAGGATATGCTACCAATAGTAAAGGATATAGATGCTTTAATAAAAGATTATCTAAATTAGTTGATTGTATTGATTTAAGGTTTGATGATGGAGTCCCAGTAAGAGAGGTGAGAAATATTGAGTCTGCTACAGAGGACACAGCTGAAGTTGAAGATGAATAGGTCCAAGAATCAGAAGGAGAAGAATCTAAGTTAGATACAAATACTCTACAGGACTCAAACCAGGAGATCAAGATAGAGACACCCTCCAGAGTTATTAGGAAGAATCATCCTGAACATCAGATAGTTGGTCATCTAAACCAAGGAGTTCAGACAATAAAGCAGTTGAATAATGTCTCAGAACAATCTCATATTGCCTTTCTATCTTTTATTGAACCTAAAGACTTTAATGCAGCCAACGAATATGACCATTGGGTTAAATCCATGAATGATGAACTTGACTAGATTGATAAAAAAAATACTTGGGAGATGGTTCCTAGACCTGAAGGTAAAAATGTCATAGGTTCGAAATGGGTCTTTAAGATTAAAATTAATGAGCAGGGACAAGTTTTCATGAACAAAGAAAGATTGGTCTATAAGGTCTATGCACATATTGAAGGACAAGATTTTGATGAAACCTTTTCACTAGTGGCAATATTGGAAGCCATCCAAATGTTTCTTTCCTATGCATGTCATAAGAACTTTAAAGTATATTAGATGGATGTTAAGTCAACATTTGTTAATGGAGATCTAGAATAAAAATTCTATATGGAACAACCAGAAGGTTTCCAACTATCAGATAACCATGACTTTGTCTGCAAGCTGAAGAAATCATTATATGGGTTGAAACAAGATCCTCGTGCTTGGTACTACAGACTGGATAAGTATCTTCAAGACAAAGGGTTCAAGAGAGGAACAATTGACAACAATCTATATATCAAAATAGAGGATAATGATTTTCTCATTGTGTTAGTCTATGTAGATGACATCATCTTCAGAATTAATAATGGTTCATTGACAATGGTTTTCTTCCACCATGTAGTCTGAATTTGAAATGTCTATGATAGGAGAACTATCATTTTTCTTGGTCTGCAAATTACTCAGAGGTCTGGAGGAATATTTCTTTCTCAAGAGAAATATCTAAGAGAAATATTGAAAAGGTTTCAAATGGAAGATTCTACACCTGTGAGAACACCTATGGTCACTGGATGCAAGCTAAGAAAGGGTGATGACTCACCTGATGTTGATCAGAGTTCATATAGGTATATGATAGGTAGCCTGTTGTACATCACAACATCTCTTCCAGACACAATACATGTCGTTGGAATAGTAGGAAGGTATCATTCTACACCTAAACAGAGTCATTTGATAACTGTCAAACGAATAATCAAATATTTGAAAGGAACGATGAACTATGGCATGTGGTATCCTAGGAATCATAATTTTCAAGTATCAGTCTATTTAGATGTTGATTGGGCTAATTGCGTGGATGAAAGGAAATGCATGTGAGTGAAGGTTCTTTCTTCCTAGGCGATTCCCTTGTATCATGGTTGAGCAAGAAGCAAGGTTCCATTTCCTTATCAACTATAGAAGTTGAATACATTGCAGCTACCACTTGCTATACCCAAGTATTGTGGATGATTTAGACACTTGTAGACTTGGAGGTAAAATATACTACATCAATCCCAATTCATTGTGATAATACTAGTGCAATTAGTGTGTCAAAGAATCCTGTATTTCACTCCAAGACCAAGCATATACCCATAAAGTATCAGTTCTTGAGGGAACAGGTGACCAAAATTGTTGTTTCTTTGCATTATATTCCATTTAAATATCAGATTGTTGATATCTTCACTAAACCGCTTGCAAAGGCTCAGTTTGAGTATCTACCCCAGAAGTTGGGTGTGACCCCGTTATCCAACTAAAATAGTCTATCTAATCAGGGGGAGAGTGCTCCCAGTATATCTGATCAGGAGGATCACAAAGTCACTCTCTATTTTCTTTGACATTGATGTCAAAGGGGGAGAAGAAGGTGTGGTCTAGATGCTATAGTTGGATATCTAAGCAACCTTTCAGGGTTTCCATCAATGCCAAAGGGGGAGATTGTTGGAATATTTTACAGGAGCAAGAACAAGAACGATGATGGAAAAGAGGAAAAGAATAAGCTCAGGAGGAGGAGAAAACAGTAACCCGAGATCAAAGCTCAGAATAAAAAATGTAAGCTCAGGAGG
Organism: Picea sitchensis; assembly: GCA_010110895.2. Classification (NCBI taxonomy): domain Eukaryota; kingdom Viridiplantae; phylum Streptophyta; class Pinopsida; order Pinales; family Pinaceae; genus Picea; species Picea sitchensis. Next base: position 10,636 of record SNQJ01S0190048.1, read on the forward strand.
AGGAGTGAACAATATACAGATATCAAATCTTAGAATAAAAAACATAAGCTCAGGAGGAGGAGTGAACAATATGCAGAGATCAAAGCTCGGAAGGAAAAGCGTAATCTTAGGGTGAGAAGCCTCAACAATCATCGAATCAAGAAATTTATGGTGTTGATCATCTCATATAATGAACGTCGATCATATGAGTGATCATGGGCTTGAGGACCATTGGAGGATTGTGACCATCGAATATGCAAGCTAGATCAACGACAAGGATGAATTGCGGGGAGAGAAAGAAGAATTAAACAACTCGCTAGTTCCAATCCCGCAATTTGTCTAGATCGACCGATCTCATAGACTCGAATATCGATGAATATGGTTGATCCAACAAGCGATCAGATTAAGTTGGATTGAGTTGTGACCGTCAGATGCACAATATCCAGATCAATGACAGGGGTGAATTGCGAGGAGCGAAACAAGAATTAAACAACTCGCTAGTTCCAATCCCGAAATTGGTCTAGATCGTCAGATCTCATAGACTCGGATATTGACGACTCTGGTTGATCCAAAAAGCGATCAGATTAAGTCGGATTGATTTGTGACCATCAGATGTGCAATATCCAAATAAACGACAAGGATAGATTGCGGGGATCGGAAGGAGAATTAAATATCGCACTAGTTCAAATCCCGCAATTAGTTAGGACTGTTAGATCTTATAGCCTCGAAGATCGACGATTGTGTTTGACTCACCAACGATGCACAAATTCAAATTGCGTAGTTTTTTTTACGAGCTAAATCACTTGCAAGTTGTAGTTCCACAACCATCCTTTATCATTTATCTTCTTTGAGAATATTCACAACCATCATATCACTTTAAGTGGAAGGATAGGATAAGCGTGGATAAAGGGTTGAGAATTTGATTATCCGAATACCCATTAGTCATCGGATCAAACCTGAATTCCCATCAGTCATCAGATCATTTTAAAGTGGAAGGATAGGTTAAGCAAGGTAAAAGGGATGAGAGTGTGATTATCCGAATACCTGTCAGTCATCGGATCAAACCCAAATTCCCATCAGTCGTCGGATCATTTCGAGTGGAAGGAGAGGATAAGCGAGGTAAAAGATATAAGATCTCATTTATGAGAATTTCCATCAGTCGTTGGATCATTGTAAGTGGAAGGAAGAGATAAGATAAAAGATATGCATCTCAGACAAATCGAGCCATTGATCCAATATCGTGATCGCGAACAACATTTAGTTCGGGTATAAAGATGCGAGGAAGTTAAGCTCTGAAAAAATATCGCTTCATATTTTTCAGTTTGCGATTTGAAAAACCCAAAGCTCGGAGAGACGAAAATCCAAAACGAATAAGGACCATAGGCTCTGGAGAACATACGATGACCGTTAGATCAGGGAGATCTACGTCAACAGATTATGTCAGCAAACCTCATCCATAATGACATGTGGAAGACCATGTCAACAAAGGACATATGGGAGATCACGTCAACAAACCATGTCAGGAAGCATATGTGGCATACCACATCATCAAGGATGTGTCACAAACCATGTCAATAGACCGTGTCAGCAAGGAAATGAGTCGTCTGATCTGAAAGATCACTTTGGGTGTATTCTCCACTATTGATCATAGTACAGTGGAAGGATCATAGTACAGTGGAAGGATAGTGTAAGTTTGAAAATTTGAAATCCTGAAGTTCCGAAGGGAGAATTTTTGAAAGCCATCCATCTCAATGTTTGATTAAGTCGTAGCCATCAGATTGAACAATGAAAGGGTGAGTGTAAGGATCAAATCTAACCATTGATTTTTTTCTGTGAAATAAACCGTCCATTCTGATTCGAATGTTTGAAAAGTTGAAAACATGAAGTTCCGAAGGGCGAAGTTCTGTCAGTAGTCCATCTTATCAGAAGATTGAATATTTACCGTTGAATTGATAAGTTCTCAAGCACTCGTTAAGCCTAGATTCTGGTCACCGCCATTGGTCATGTGATATAATATATTTAAATAAAGTTCACGAGGACCTGTGGATAAAAAAGCCTCTACGTGTATAATCCAAAGGTGTTGATCAAACCAAATCTGATCGGAGGGTAGTTTTTTCATCTCATGATTTCTTGATCAGTTACGATTCAGTTACACTAACTAAATCATCGTTCCTGAGAAGTTGAATCATTGTTCCTGAGCATTGGAATCATGGCTCTTGAGAATTTTGATATTACTGACATTGATCATTGGAGATGTAGAGTGTAACGAATGATGAGAGTATGAATAAAAGAAAGATGCTAAGAAAGAGGAAGGTTATTGTTTCTTTGTAAAACAAGTTCAACTGTATGTAATGAAGAATACAACATGAATATAGTGAGAAAGTGCAGAGGGGAGGCATAGCGCATAGAACGAATATGGCACATAGAGAATAATGCAAAAGAATATGCGAGCAGAAAGACACTGATGCAGGCAAAGCATAGCAGTGTAGCAGAACAATGATGAGACGGGTAAGTCATTGATAAATGCTATATCACTGCAATAAATTTCAGCAAGCAAATATTTATATCTCAGGGTGGTAGGGTGGTAGGGTGGTGCTAGGGAGGAATGTTGTCCTCATATTTTCAAGTGGGTGCTTGAACACAGGAAGTTGTATCTTCCATTTGGTTGCAGACAGAAAAACCAGGGTGGTAGGGTGGTGAAAGGGAGAACCATTGTTCTTTGTTATACAGGTTGGTGCCTATGTGACTGGAAGTTGGTGCTGGAACACTCAGGGAGTTGGTGCTTCCTTCTATTGCATTCTATAGAAACTAGAGAGTTGGTTCTCTCAGCAAGTTGTGGCTTGTAAAACAGAGGTGGTAGCCTCACAAAGAGTGGGTGCTCATAAGAATGATAATGTACAGAAAATAAAGACTACTTATCATATTAAGAAGAAGAGGTTTTCTCCCTTTATGGGTTTTCTCAGAAATATCTGTGTCTGTATACTTAATGTGTGTGATTGATGTTGAATACTCTATTTCTTACTTCCTTGAATTATTTTGATCATCATTAAGTGTGTTGTAATGAGTTTAAAATGGGTATAATTGTTTAAGGACAGTAACAACTGATTCACCCCCCCTCTCATTTGTCTAACATTTATAAGGCATGGGGATGAGTACAATCATCACTTGGAAGTGTAAGAGACTCCATCCTCATAGAAATTCAAACTTCCTCCACTCTCATGCACACTCTTCCTGTTATAATTTGAATTTACACATTAGCACTCCCCATTCTCATGTCCAAGCACCATTGAATCTCTAAAACCTACATCCTTGTGTTTGAGACTAAGATGAAAAACTAAAAATGACTAAATCCATCTATAGGAAAGAAATTATTGGACATGGGAAGAGAGATGGATCTATAAGATCATAGAGGTTGGGTTGTTTACAAAATCCCCCCTTTCCTTGAAAATTGTTTCTCATTGGGTTCCTTAGAGTCAATGTATAATGTTGCTAGAATATTCCATAAGGTAAACAATAGGATGGTCTCTTCCTACCTAGAATAATAGAATTAGAAGGGAGAATAATACTAAGGGACTACTAAACAGAAAGGGGAGATGTCTTCCTTATGTTATGTGGGTAGTGGATGAGAATGCTATATTTTTTTTATGGTTTCTTGGAGTGTTTAGTTGTAAACATATTGTCTTAAATTGAAATCAATTGAGTTGGGTGAGTGACCTATGAGTCTCTAGCTAGTTTGATTTTCCCTCATGACCTCATAGTCTGGCTTTAGGGTGGCATCTACAGTAGATGCCTATAGTTGGGTGAATTTTTTCTCAAATGAAACTAGTTTCTTGGACCATTTTCATGAAAAGATATGCATTCAACCTTTTCTCCTAATTCTATATTTATAAATTGAAAGTGTAGATCCATATTAAATTTATATTTATTACGCACCAAGAGAGATCAAAAAAATAATTGAGATGAAAATCTCTTGGTGTTTAAAATATTCCGAGTTAAGATGGATTTATTCTATTGTGACATGTGTGCATTTTTCCATGTAACCACACACAAGAAACCCTCAGAGACTTAATTTACATTGATGGGTTGTAACCAAGGTAAACCATTGATGTATACTATAATATGCTTGACCCTCTAGGAACATCGAGTATTAACGTATCAAATATAGTTTTCCTAGGTCCTTGACCTTGAGACTTATTATTTCAATTCACATCAATCAACCACTTGAGATAAACCATCACGATTCTCTCTCTCTCTCTCTCTCTCTCTCTCTCACACACACACACACACACACACACACACACACAGACACACACACACACAAAATGTGTGTGTGTGTGTGTATCATTAATCTCACTATTGACTCTCTTGGTTCATAGAAAATAATAATGGATGGTGCCAAATAGAATTTGTTCGATTTACTCATCTTCCAACTATTTTTCATATTTCATTTTTATAGTGTTGTGTGTGTGTGTGTGTGTGTGTGTGTGTGTATTGTGAATGAGTTGTTATTTATCTATATTAAATTTGTTAATTACTCTATTTTATGTTTTGTATAACATATTAAATTGGGTTGACATACACTTATATCAACATTATAGACATATATTACAATATGTTCAATAGGTTGTAAAATGAACATCCCTTATCTCGATGTAATTATGTTTAAGAATGAAATTTGGAATAGAATCCCCAATTTAAATGAGCTATGCATGTTTATTTATATTTCACTATTTAATTGCATGCATATATGAATTCCAATGGCCTTAAATTTTAATGGGTTAGTGAGTATTTACTTCATGTAGGGATTTTAGGGTAGTACCCTAATATGTCTCTTCCTTTAAAAGTAGTATTATCCTCAAGGTTGAAGGTGTGGAAATTTCTATTAAATTTCTTTTGTTGTCATGTGTCATCTTCTAGATTCATATCTTTCGACTGGTCAATAATTCTCAGGTAATGCACTAGTGTAGTCAACACTCCTTTGTGGTCAATATTTCTTTCAATTGTAGAAAAATGGGGCCTTCTTCATCAAGTTCTGGTAGGCTAGTTTCCACCTTACAATTCGATCTTAGTACCTTCTTCAAATAGGGAACATGAAATACTAGTTGTATCTTGGAGTGGGATGGAAGAGACAATTTGTAGGAAAGTTGTCCAATGTGTTCAAGGACTTGATAGGCTCCATAGAAATTTAGTAAACCATTATAGTTCATTCGATATTTGAGAGATGTTTTTTTATAGGGTTGAATACAATGAAACACTTGGTCCCCTTGTGAAAAGAATGCTATGAATGGTGTTGGTAAACTTGTTTCTAGATTCTATTTTGAGCGAGAACCAAATTTTTCTAAAGCGTGCATAGAATGGATTCTCTAGTGTTAAGTGTGTGATCCACTTCATGAACCTTGGATGTTCCTAGTAAATATGAACCCACTGATAGTGATTTTGGCCATAGATAGCTTCATATGATTCCATATTGGTATCACCATTATAAGTGGTATTTTAGCATAATTATGTAAGGGGTAGCCACTATGCCCATTGGTGCTACCTATCTAAAGAAAATAATCTCAAATGGGATTCCAAGTACTTTTTGATAATTTATGTTAAATCATTGGTTTTGGGATGATAAGTGCTACTCCTTTTCAAGTGATTACCCTACTGTTTAAAAAACTCATGCTATAATTTTTTGATGAATATGAGATCTTAATTCAACACAATCAAAGTGGGCATGCCATGTAACTTAAAAATTTAATGTTGGATATTGGGTGTAACCCAATATGAAACAAATAACATAATATACTAAATAATCGAAGAGGAATAACTTCAGAAAATATTTGTAGTCTCTAAAGACACCATTACACCACCTAAGTACATTTCATTGTGATCAAAACATCACAATGCACATTAGACACAATGTCTTGCATTTCAATATGATAATAAACTATTGGGTCCTCTATTTATAGCCTCGAGATATATCCAACTTCCTTGAAATTAGGAATATCTTGTCCACATACAACCATTGGTTGTTAGAGTTGACTACATAAAATCTGCATTGTCTAGTTTGCTCATCAAATTTGCTCAACCTGACCATCCATGCATCCAACTCATAGTTGATTTCTTGGTTGGTTGATCCATTGACTATGTGTATTTGATTGTTGTCGAATGTATAACTGATAATATATTAAAATACTTGACCAACTAATTTAGACTTCCATTCGGTTACTTTACCAAATGTCTCCACCTATTGTTCAACCGCCTGACCAACAGGTTCAAGGAGAAGTGTGATGAACCATGAAAACCTAAGGTTCAAACACCCCCCATCAGCACATGGTTTTGGAGATTCAGGAAGTGAAATTAACTCAACATGAAACCCCCCACATAATTACATCTTCCTGAATCCCAAGCATAGTATATATCTTGATAAACTTAGCTTTATACAAGGGTTTCATAAATATATCAATAATCTGATCATTTGTGTTGTAATAGACAAGAGTGAAAACATTCTCTTGAACCATCTGTCTCAAATAGTTAGAATGAAACTCGAAATGCTTTAGTTTAGAGTGTGCAACATGATTGATGGAAATTTGATTATCACAATAGAGTGTAGTTGAGGTATGTATAGGAAACAAAAGTTCACCCAGGAGTTAGAGAATCCATATAGTCTTTTTTCCTGCATTAACGATGCCACGATACTCTTCTTTGGTAGTCGACAAAGAGACTAATTTTTTTTTATTGCATGGCCAAACCAATGGTCCAATGATGATTAAAAACACATAGCCATAGGTGGACTTCCAATCATCACTATCACCTACCGAGTTGGAGTCAATTAAGATGACCAATGAATCTAAACTTTGACAATATTTAATACCAAGATGAGTGGTACCCTTAATATAGAGAAACATTATTTTGAAAACTTTCCAATGGCTTTCTTTGGGGTCTTGAATAAACTGAGAAATCACACTAACAACAAAAGAAATGTCAGGTCAACTGTGAGTGAGATAAATACGATCTTTGACTAGTTGTTGATGGAGAGTAGCATGGACTTTGGGAGATTGATAGGTTTTACTTAGATTAACTCTAGATTGAAAAAGAGTAGCACATGGCTTACAACCTTCCATATTAAAAAAATTCAATATATCCATTACATATTTAGACTAAGAAATGAATAAACCATCATACAATGGTAATACTTGAAGACCTAGAAAATAGTGCAGAATATATCAAAGGAGTCATTCAGTTAGTTCTTCAATATAATAATGAGATCAATGTGATTGATAATTATGACAAGGTCATCAACATTTACAACAATGATCAAGGTATTTCCATGAGTATGGAGTACATATAAACTATGATCAGATTCACAACATTTTAAACCAATATGAAGAAAGAAATGATCAATTTTAGCATACCAACCTATGGGATCTTTCTTCAAATAAAAAATAAACTTTTGAAGTCAATAAAAAGTTGATATTGTTTCACTAAACCAAGAGGTTGTTCCATGAAAATTTATTCAAATAGGTCTCCATGATTAAAGTAATTTTTCACATCCATCTAGTGGATCTTCCATCCAAAATGAGGGACCAAAAGATTTATGATTCAAAAGACATCTATCCATTTCAACTAATATTTGATTCTTCCATTATTCAACATCCTTTCATTCATGGTTATGAGGGACCAACCTCTACCAATCAAAACCTAATCGAACAAGGTATTGCTCAAAAGTTCAATTCACATACTCACCACCATTGTCTAATCTAAGGCACTTGATTGGTCGACCACATTTTTTTAAGAAAATGAACTAAATTCCTTGAACTTTTCAAAGACAAGATTCTTGGTTTTTAGGAAATAAACCCATGTAAATGGAGAGATATCATCAAAAAGTGTCAAAATATACCTTGCACCTACTAGGAGAGGTAAATTGATGCAACATAGATCAATGTGAACCAAATTCAGGAGGTTTTATGCTCACCACACTTTGACATATTCGAAGGGTTCCTGAAGATGTTTACCCAACACACATCCTCTACAGACTTCATTAGGGGGGGGATTTTTAGATAGACCAACAACCATATTTGGTGTTTCCATCGACTTTAGACTTAAAAAATTTAGGTTTCTGAGTCATTCATGCCAAATTCGACTTCATTCATCAGTGTGAGCAATGAGAGAAATCGATTAAGAGTTGGGTTGACTCGAGTCATAGAAATTATACAGTTTATCCTTTGGGTCGATAAACCCTCCATTGAAAATATATTGACCATATTTCATATCTCTAAGAAAAAACTAATTAGAACAGAACTCCACAATCTTACATTTCCATGTTAATCAATAAATTGACAACAAATTTGCATCGAGGTTTTACACATGATAGATGTCGAAAATTTATCAATGACAAAGACCTTTTTCTCCATAGATTTATCCAAGGACATGAACAAGGAAGCATCCTTAGCCATATGATGAGTGCATATATAATTGACGACCCATTCATTTTGTGAAGAATTAGACATAAACACTTGAGCAGCTCTCAATTGGAAGGTGAAATTATTAATAGGTCGATAAACAATGGACAAGTCTCCTTCAAGTCGCGTGAACCTTTCCTCTAAGTCATCTCTCTTCTTGTAGTCGACTTTCTCCACATGTCCATTCTTTCCACAAAACTGACATGTATTCTTCTTTTGATTCTCTAGGGGTTCATCATTCGTCCCTTTATTTTTTTGGTTGAGACATTCCAGTATAGTTATAGGGGTATCAAAACATCCTCTTTCTTTATGATTCATCTTTCCTTTTCACTTGAGAAAGTGATTTTTATGTTTCCCACCAATATTTCCTTCATCAGGCAATCTGTGTTGATCATTATTTAGTAACCCACATAAAAGTTCAAAGGTATAATCCTTACCATATTATTTGTGTTCCTTCTAGTTGGTTATAAATGTTGAAATGGATATGTCAAATGGTGTTCTCAAGTTCATCAGGACCATATCGACGAGTTATCGATCTTTATTCTGATAATTCTTCCCTCATTCGCCCAATTTCAATTTCATCTCTTTCACACATGCCAAATATTCCTCAATTATGTTGAAGGAACGAGGATGAGAGAGATAAAATATTTCTCTAATTGCATGACATGGATTTCATTAACTTTGTCGAAAAAATGCTTTAGATTCCCCCCCCCACAACCTCATCCTTCACTCTTCAACAAGGTTTCCATATCTAGTGCCCAGATAGCATAATTTGATCCATTTAGAATAACATGATTTATCTTTGAATCCATCTTCAATATCTAAAAAATATGACCTATTTCCAAACATTACAGTCAACAAATCATCAGCCTAGAGTTAATCACAAACATATATGACCCATAAATATTTGTAGACAGTGGGAGAGCTATAAACTAGTCTCTATGATACCATGTTGGGGATTGGGTGTAACCTGGTATGAAACAAATAAAAAAAAATTGTGAAATAATCGAAGAGGAATAACTTAAAAAGATATTGGTGGTGTTTAAAGACATTGTTACAACATTTCAACAAAACACATTGTGATCATAATATCGCATGAATATTGGACATAATGTATTTCATTTCAACTATATGATAATGTCCCATTGAGCCCTCTATTTATAGCCTCGACATCTAACCAACTTCCTTGAAATTGGGAATACATTTTCCATGTTGGCACACTTATACTGAGAGAGGGGTTGAATCATTATAAAACTACTTTTTCTTTTTCTTCCAGTATTTATCAATGTGTTACTTTAACAACTATATTACTTAATGATAAATAAACAACATTGTCATCAATAATACACATAGATTTAACGTGGAAACCCAAATGGGAGAAATCCACAAAATATTTATTTTATATAATCATGTAGGAGCCAACATACTGTTACAATGTTTGCATGAAACAACCTGTCAGAGACACCAATCCCCTTAGATGAGAACCAAATCAACACTTCCTATAGGAACCAACCTATAGATGCAATATTTGTAGGCACCAACCTATAGAAGACACCAATCCCCTTAGTTGAGCACCAACTCAGAACATTTTGTAGGCAGCAACCTACAACTGCAATATTTGCAGGCACCAATCTACAGGAGACACCAATCCCATTAGTTGAGAACTAACTTAAGAATATATAGGAACCGACCTACTAGAGACATCAATCTCCTCAATCTGTCAATAATATCAAATCTTCTCTTTCTATCAAACCTTCACTTGCATAAAACTGGTGTTATGTCTCTATTGTCACGTCACATTCCTTCAGTTCACAATATTCTTTATTTCATAATTTCCTCATACCTTAAACCTCCCATCCACCCTTAGATGATTACATTATATTCCTTTCATTCTATTCCATATGCATGCCTCATATCCTTATATATTCTCTTCAAACTATCCACACGCTCCCTCACATTTCACATTCTTCCTCTTTCAGTTTTGCAAACTCATAACTCCTCACTCTCCCATCCTTTTCTCAACTCTTCCACATATTCACACACATTTGAACTTGATTATGGTATAGTTATTTATACAATCTATATTTCCATTAATTTGTCCAAAAACAAAAGGAATATTGCTCATGAGGTCGTCTCTAGATCACTTGGATCTTCCTTAAAATTCGGTCTTCATTAAATCCCTTCGAAATTGGTCCCAAATTCCTTTCAATTTGCACATTATCTACTCATTGTATTGAGTATGTACCTTGACACTCAACAACCCTTGGATGAAGTCCCTTGAATCGATTATGGCCATTGATCTATTCTTTATTCATCAAAACATGCAACATAACCTCAACACTCAACAACCATTCGATCTATCTTCAATCTAATATCAACCATCATTTTTGTCACTTTCTAATACAACATGCAAATGTCCTCATTGATCAATAGTTGTTAGATTGTCTTCTTAATTAAATCTCATCCATTGATCTCATTCACTATCCATTAGCACATACAACATAGATTCAATTCTTAGTGACCATCCGACCATTCCTTTGGATTTAATCTTGACCATTGATCTAGTTTTCTTTGGATTAAATCATGATTGTTGATCTTCTCACTGGCCACTCAAACATGCAACACAACCTTGACGCACAACATCCATTCGATATGGACCTTGGATTGATATCGACCATTGGTCCACTTCTCACATAGCTTAAAATTTTATCTCACAACCACCATCTGATTAGATCTCTGATTAACCTCAGTCATCGATATGTTGCCTTGATTATTTCACCATGGGTCTAAGGCATATCATTTCTTCATTTAAAACTTTCGCAACCTCCAAACTACACCTTCACTTTCCATTGCACTCACTTTTCACCCATACTTAGAAACCTTTCTAAGTATTTCACCACGGGTCTGTGGAATTTGTGTTCAAACTTCCACGGCCTCTAGAATACACCTTTTCATTCTTCCGCACTCATTTTGCACCCATACTTAGAGACTTTTCTCAAAGTCTCATGGTAGGTCTGTGAGTTCTCACACACTTCATAATTTCTTCACATACTCTTGATTCTTTTCGATTTTGTTACCTCCATGGTGTCTTGATACTTAATCAATTTTGATATCTCACCATGCTCAATCGGACATCATAATACTTCTCTTCCATTCTCCACAAGACATATCCATCTCATCGATTCATTCTTGATACTTAGTCAATTTTCAAGATCTCATCATGCTCTATGAGACATCTCCTTCTGACTAATTCATTCATGATACTTAGTATATTTTTTGAAATCCTACTGATCCAACATGTTGATGTTGCACATGAGGTGGCTTCCACATGGAATTATTATACATGTATACCAGATGATGTGGCATCGATACGTGTCCTGACATGTTGCAGTACATGTGGAATCTACAAATATTTTTTTTACAGAATTGGCCTGGAATCCCTATGATTTTTCACTCACCTTACTAAACACTTGGCGTTGATGTGGAATCTAATCTCACCCACTGGGTATCGAAACCCAATTTTTTGATCTTAACCGTTGATCTCTGGAGATGAACAAATAGGATTTATCCTATTCTTGGTCCATAGTTCTCTGCAACAAAAGTCAACTCTTTACGTAGGGTTATGTAGCTCTTCTACTCACATTCAACTTTCTTACTTCTTGTTTTAATTATAAACCCTTTGTAGTTGTTTTTCTTCACAAATGTGGGATATATAAATTTCATCAATTCTTCAATCATACCACCGAGATCTTTCTTTTCCAGGATCAATATGTGTCCATGATTTTTCTGAGCTCTTGAATTGTGATCACTCATTGATGCAGTCACAAAAATTATTCATCTAGATTTTTTCTCCTTTGACTCTCATCCACATTTCTCTTATTCACAAAAATATATTTATACTTTTTACACATAATTCTTGCAACTCAAAAACTCTCTACTCTCTTCTTCTCCTGTCTTGTCCAACTCGTATTCTTGATGCTTTCTCTTTTTTTCCAGTTCCATTCTCAGATTCTCCTCTTTCCAGATCTCATTCCTTTATTTCTTCAGGGTCATTTTGTTCCTCTTTCCTTTACTCACACATAGTAGATATGAAGAAACTCATTAACACAACACCTGGAGGCATTCATAGTCTCCCCTTATCATTGAAAAAAATTAGTCTTCCCCTACTTGTGATATCAATGACATCCATGACTATCACAATCATTTATGTCTTTGGCATCAACAACAACACAATTTCCAACAAACTCCTCCTTTCTCATTAATAGAAACACATAGTTGTTTTGACACTCCTCTTCGTCATGCACCTCCATGTTTATGCAAATCTCCCCCTTTCTATGTAATCTCCCCATTTTACGTCAATGGCCAAGGGATTTTATCCTCCTTACATTGTAGTATTTTTTCTCTATTCTTCAACTAACAACCTTCTTGTCTTTCTGTAGGTCCCATGAGCTTGTGCTCCTTCATGATTCTTTCATTACATCCTTGCTTTTTATTTGCAGACTTATTTTGGCAAAAACCATCTTCATCAATATCCTTTTGACATAATTAGGCACTTCATACACTCAAACAGAAAGGCTTATATCGGCACATTCAGGGATCATCATTACATCTTTATTTCTCAACTATCTTTTCTTCCAATTAATTAGAGTGCATAACCAAAGGAATCATATCTCTAGTTGTTGTGATCAATTCTTTATAATTTTGGATCTTTCCTTCCATTCTTTTTTTTTTGTCCTTCTGCAACCTATCACTTCTCCATATGCTTCGATTCTTCAATTTGTTGTATGCCTTCATATATTATAAAGGCTCTTCCAACTTCTGATTTTCATCATGCTAATCTATTTTTGCAAGAAAATCTATCATTCCTTTAGGCTCTTATCTTTCCAAAAACTCATAACAGATTCATCTTCTTTACTTTCTTTGGGAACATGGAGCTTCTTCTTCTTCACCTTTTCTAAGTCTATTGAACTTAGTGTTTTATGTTTCTCTTATATGTGTCAGTATATATTATCTATGAACCTGTGATGTCATGATAATCTTGTTTCAAAGGTTGTCACATTTACTACAAATATGCCATAATGTTGTACATAAACTTCCTTCATCATTACCTTTGCATAGTCTTGTGTCTTGGGAGTCTTCCCTTTTTTTTCTCTACTTTTTCATATGCTACTTTTCATTATAACTGAAACAAATTATGGAACTCACTCTACTGTACCTCCATTGATTATCTTTAATCTTGTTGGCTCATTTACTTGGTTGATTATCTTTGTATGCTTGAATGTTCTCTTTGACATCTACTTTTGTGATTGCTTAGACTGGTTTCAATCATAGTCGTCTTTATCTTATCAACATTCTTCTCCTATCATTTAAGACTAGTTCCTTTTATTTCACAACAACTTCACTGTTGGCTTCATAGTCTTCTCCTACATGTCCCATTATTTTCAATTTATTATTTCCTTATCCTTTGAATTATCATCTTATTCTTCATTCTTCATTCAGTTCTCATCAAACATATTTTCGGGATGTTTATTTTCTTCCTTGGTTTGATTGACATTAAGAGAATAGACCTCATCTCTGCATGGAATCATTTTCCCGGTCATACCATTTACAAAATATTTTCCATTGATTATGTGACTTGAGCATTCATTTTTTGCTAGGAGTGCAATTTTCACTAGCATGGATGTATTTTCTTCTAGTTGATGTTTCCTCTTCCAAAATTTTATAGTATCTTTTTTTTGCTTGGTGATGGCACTATGTTCATCATTTTGTGCATACCAAGATAGTTAATATTTTTCCTTATCTTCTTTTTCTTGTTTTCTTGTTTTCCTTATCTTCGATACATTTTTGTACCTGTGTCTAGAAAATTATGTCATGTTGCTTCTACAATCTTGTGTTATGTATCCATAGTTATTGCATTTGTAACTTTAAAAATTGTAATGTAGGGGAGAAAATGGATTGTAGCTTCTATCAATAGGCCGATGACAAATTCTAGTCTTGATATCCTTGCAATTGTTGTGATACATTCTACTTAATTATTTCTTCCATAAGCTCTACAATCTATTTCTTTATCACCAAAAGTTTTTCAAGAAAAACAACAACGGAGAAAATATTTTTAGTACTTGGCTATGAAGGGTCTTCTTGATGAAAAAAATACTATGAACTCATCCTTATATTCCTTGAGTGAAGGATTAGTCTCTTGCTAGATATGGTTTTTGTATTTTCTATTAGAATCTTTAAGAGCAATTGCATATCTTTTCGAATTCTCCTCAATTTTAATTTCTGGTGACTTAGAGCTTGCATCTTACTCAGGGGTTTT
>SNQJ01S0190049.1:0-14362 GCA_010110895.2 Picea sitchensis
AGGGTATTCCTGTAAGCCCCGGAATATGCTGCTATATTGCCATTCACTTCAGTGGCAGAATGCGGAGCCTGCACACAATAGAGCCATCGATGTTAAACAAAGCATGTAAATTTCAGATTCTAAAAATATTAAATACAGTTCCATTGAATACGGGCCACTGTAAATCTTCAAAACAAAATCACAGAACCAGAATCCATGAACATGAACACTCTAGGGCCATGAATTTACGTTTGCATCCGTAGTAGTTGGCACCACATGCAGATTCTCAGAGTAGTGTGGAGGGATATCCAAAGGGGTAATTTGTCTGGCCCTTTGACTCCTCGACCGTCTAATCTCATTGTCATGATAAGGCCTCTCGTGTGTCTGAATCGTTGGATCAATCTCCATTTCTGGCCTTGTAGAATCCTTTACTCTGCCTGCAAATAATTCAATCTTGATCAACTAGGCTCATCATCAAAAAACAGCCATTAAAAAGCCAATTACAGACAACTCATGGATACGACTAGAACGCCAATGGTAATTGGGAATGGCCTATGATGGTTTCTACTATACTAATACTAATTCCATGAATGGATTTCAGAAGATGCAGATATTTTTAGATGGAATATTCTAGAGATGGAGAAATTTGTAAATGAAATGTTCTAGAGATGGAGATTGAAGAATACGCTGCCTGCTGCTATTGACTTCGGCAACAAGACTGCGCGCGCCGACTGCGAAGACCCTTGATGGGCAATCAAGAATCCAGAATTACCTTCGAATAATAATCTCAATCAGCATGATGTTTGCTTTTAGTGCGTAGTGGGTATACATTTCATAAACAATTCGTACAGTTCGTCAGCCTGTTACAGACGTCAAGCTTAATGAGCTTTTGAGTCGTGTGGACTTTGAACATGTGTGATTTTGGAATCTCCAGTCCAACTAATCCAGAGTCAGCACATCAAATGGATTTACATCAAATTGCGTTTATTGGGGAAAAGACTCAGTTGTCTTGTTGCGGAAGATTAGTTTAGCTTCACGCACGTTTTTGTTCGGGCCACGCATATTTAATTATTTGTAAACCTCACGTTACCAGTCCTTCAGAAATCCATGTAGACGCCAAATAGATAGATTCGATATTGAAAATGGAGTAGGCAAGCTCAGCACGTCATTATCCTATCACGATGTTAAGTCATGCCACATCATGTCATTGAACGCTTCAATCAAACTAATCTCTCGCCATCATACTTTTAGCCAACCAAAGTTATTTGGCTCCTCCATGATGTTATTGATTATGATTTCAATTTGATTCTTTTTGGAGAAATTTGTGATGTATATCTGAAAATAAAAGCCATGTTATTAATATTTAGAATTTATAAATGATTTGTAAAATTACTCACTTCCAAATAGATAGTTTTTTTTTTTAATTATTTATTATGATTTTTTGAATTTTAAATTTTAAATAAATTAATATTTTAAAATAAATTTTTATTAATTATATAGAATTATAATTTTTTTAGTATGAGTATTATAAATTTTAACAAAATCTTTATTAAATTTGGAGAAAATTTTCTAATTGAATTGGAAAAAATTAAAATAAGAAAATGTAACAAAGTTTAATTGATAAAACTAATGGTGGAAAAAATTAAAATAAGAAAATGTAACAAAGTTTAATTGATAAAACTAATGGTGGAAAAAATTAAAATAAGAAAATGTAACAAAGTTTAATTGATAAAACTAATGGTAGTTCTTCAAACTTATATTTATCATATTTTTATAATCTATACTTGATTTTTTACAAAATTGAATATAATTTTAGATAATCTTTATACTTACATTTTATCGAATTCCTACACAAAATAAGTAAAAGATGATTAAATACTTAAGTAAAAGATGATTGAATACTTAATATATTATAATTATCATTATAACTAGTATTAAAGTATAATGAAATGTATCTGGATGGGGTGTCATCTAGCCAGGTTGCCACTGCGCCATTTGGATGAGTCGACGTCATTTCAACCTGCTTCGAGTGCGATGACCATCGGCGCACATTAAATTTGGATCTGCCAACCCCCCTGGCTCATGATCCACCTGGTCATGGTGTCAATCTTCTCTCGTGAGAATGGATTGATGGTCGAGATCATGGTCCAGTCACTCTAATCTCTAAATCATGATGATCTCAATTAATCCACCTCATCCAGCTCTATGTGTTTATGGCTATCTCCGGGCTTTTTTTCTTATTCTTGCCTCCCTTTGGTCTTGTTTCCTTATTGTGCTCCCTCTCGGACCTCCGATCAGGCTTCCTCATAGCTTACTCTAGCTTGTTTTCATGCCCCGTGAGAGAGGCCACTCGAAACGAGCTAGTGGAAGACATTCTTTTCTCTGGGGTCACGGCCACAACACCCTCAACTCGTCCAACCTCGGCTATTGTTGTGCTTTCCATACTACAATCGAGCCCAGTTTCGCTTTCCCTACCTCCACTGAATTTGATGTAAAACTCACCCCCACTCATCCATCTTCCTCAAGCCCCACAATTTCTGCTCCCAACCCTGCCAATGCATCAAGTTCTCATCCTCCTCCCCCCAACCTTGTTTTCATTAAGGAGCAACGCAACATTATTCAAGCTCTCCATCAATACAATTACGAACAAAAATTCCAACAAGAGTTTATGGAGAAACATATGGATTGCCTTTTGGACTCAAGAGCATAAGACCCCAAGCAGAGGCGAAGCGAAGAGGAGCTACTCCGGGCTATCATGGATCCCAAATGGTCATATTTGTCCCAGCATCCCTTTCCCTACAATTATCTTCCAAAATAAGTTTTTATGATCTGCTATTTTTTGGTTTACAGTGTCTTTATATGGTCTGTTATATGGTCTGTTAGGTTGCATGACCACTTCTTTTGATATAATTATTTATTCAAGACATTTCATATTAGATCAAGCATGGTGGTATATGTCAAGCTGTTACAATAATTTTTTTTAGAACTTTTATGCATGATAGATGCGATTGGTTTCCTAAAACCCAGCAATGTCAATGATATGCTCTGTAATTTCAATTTATAAAAATGAATTCAAAAGTACTAAAAATATAAAATGTAAAAAATTGAAGTAAAAGACTAGATGTTTAATGTTTGCATTATCTTAAGGATATTTAAGGATATAGTATAATGAAATATCCCAAAAAAATCATTATAATTTAAGTTCAAGTTAATATAACTTAATGTCATATGTGATGTGAAAAAGGAGTTAAGCAACTTTAAAGTAATTAATGAGAGAAGAATGGTTTTTTAATAGTACTAAATAATGAAATATTAGTATCAAATAATTAATTTAATTTAATATTGAAAGAGATAAAAATATTTTTTGTTGTTGTGTAAGTTAGAGAATTGTATTAGAGCTTGTAAAAAAGGAAATTACAACAGTTTATATTATTTGTTCAAACGTGGCAGTAGTGCCATGAGGTGGGAAACCACCACTTCCACTTGTCCAAAATATAAGTGTATAATATGAACAAAAAATAACTATGGCACCACATAATTAGAGTGTTAAACTTAGAAGACAAAACTAAGACTAAACTCTGCGTAGTTCGCTGACCTCCCATGGATAGAATGATAAAACAAAACATAAACAAAAACATGATTAGCTAATTCTAGGATTGAACCTTGGCCCTGCTTGAAGGGTTGGCCTGGGATTGTCTCATGCGAGCCTATCTGATTGAGATGGATTGTCAGGAGGTCCTGAAAGGAAGGGACATCATGAGGCCCACATGGATCCAGCTCAGTTGCTTTTACAGCTTTCAGGAGAATAAAGGCCGGTCTTGACATCCCTAGACCCTTCTCTTGACTTTACATCCAAGGAGGATTCCTCTGTGGCCCTTTCACAATGCACACATATAAGATAAAGAAGGGGCGGGGGAGACGACAAAAGAGTGGGAGGAGAGGAGGAGGTCAGGGCAGGGAGAATTATGAGGGCTGAAGAATTGGCCCAGGAGGAGGAGGAGGGTTGATGAGGAGAGGTGGAGGCCAGTGGAGGAGGGGAGGAGGAATGAAGTCGGCGGGTATGGCCATCAAAACCATTCAATTAGGTAAACTCTGGGTTTGAAATGAGGAGGAATTAGGGGTCCCTCTCACAAAAAGGCTGAGTGGTGAGAGCTGAGTGGATTCCTACAAGTTAGAGGGAAGACCCTTCCCGGTTTCAAGGGGGAGACCACAGTCCTTTCAGTTCTTCCTCACGGCCAGCATGCGGGTCGTCCTCTTTTGGTTTTCCCCTAAGACCAAGGCACATGGAGTTGTCCCGGGCAGCCTTGGCAGGCGTGGAGAAGTGCAAAGTGAGTCAAACCAACAAAGACCAAAGGAGGCGGTGGGAGTCTGGAGGTCGGTAAGAGCTGCTAGGAAGAGGTGAAATAAAAACCATGGAGAGTCAGTCGGAGGCCGAGAGGAAGGAAATGGTTGGTGGCTTCGATTAGGAGCTTCATGGATGAAAATGTTGATGGGATGGTCCTTCCCTCCACTATGAAATCTCCCATGAAGCTAAGTAGAATGATCATGTGGCAAGCTAGCCTTGCGTGAGGTCTGGGGAGTGGTGGTGAGGGATTTATTCCCATGAGGTGATGGACGAGGGGGGTCGGTTCTGATCAGGTGCCAAGTGGTTGGTCGTTTGGCCAAATGGCCTCCCCATAGTCTGTCCATGCGCTGAGCCCCAAAACACCCCATCCAGGGATCCTTGTTGTATGTTTTGGGGCTATCATTGTGGGATGGAAGAAGGGTGGAAGGCGAGAAGTCTCTTCACGAAGGGTCCAATCCATAATTTTCCGACATATCAACAACTTGATTTGTTGTTCTTCGAACATGGGAAGGAAGAATAACCCATTGAGGCTGGAGAATAGATTTGATTTTGAAGAGCTCGTTCATCAATCTCGAATTTGGGATTTCTCGTTACCATTGAGGAGATGAAGAGGAGATTGATGACAATCACAGTAGGTCACCTTCTTCTTCTATGATGGAGGGATAACCTTGAACTTTGGCTTCTTACCAAAGCTGTAGGAGTCCCCATATTTTTAGCAGTGATGGTGTTGTACTGATTCCCGACTATGATGTGGAGGATTTCTACTGTTATTTGCAAATGGCTGCTCCATATCACGGAGTCCGGTTTGCTGGATGCTCCATCACAATTTAATTTGTGGCAACCATTTTGCGGGGCCTCCCATTGGGTGGGGTTGGTCTTACTACTTATGATTATAGGGGGGCCAGCGATAAGGGGAGGGAAGTTGAGTTGCCAAGAATTAAGGATGAGACACTCATTCATTGGGAAGTTTAGATCCTTGTCTGTCCAAGGGTGCAAATAGATTGTTTCTTTGATATTGGAATGGATTGCAATCCAAACTTCCTGCCAATTTCTAGAGGCTGATTTAAAGATTCGTCGATTCCATTCCTTCCATATTTCCATAAATGAAGCACGATAAAAGTGCGATTCTATTATTCGAATGGGGATTAGTATTCTAAGCTATTACGGATGCATGTGGTTCTTGTCTATGGTTCTCATTAGGCTCGCACTTTGATCCCAAATTCACGAAGTATTTGAGCATAGATTGAGGAGATGATTTCGAGTTTCTTCCTCTTGTCATAGGGCTGACACAAGGAAGGTACGATGGAAACCTCTTTTACTTAAGTTATGTGAGAATGTTGTTGTGCGTAGTTAACCAAATAAAGGTGCTAATTTTTGGCCGTAACTTTGCTTCCCAGATCTTGCCCCAAACCTCTTCTTTTGGAAAGGATCACAGTAGAGTATTGAATGTTGGGGTTCTGGAGGTGGTATGTCCCCATTTGAGGATGTCATCTCCTTGTTGGCTTAAGATTTTTCTTGAATTGAGGTGGTCCAACAGAGGTTGGATGTTTATTTCATGAGGGATGTTCAAAGCTTCGTGGGAGTTTTTCCAAATGCGCCAGATGTTCCTTGTAGCTTCTAGATTCCATAAATCCGACACTTTGAGGAGGCCTGCTTCTGTCTTGAGGGGGATGAAGGTGCTCAGAGTGGGTTCAGATTTCAAGGCTGGAAGTTGTTGCCAAGAGTCATTCTAGAAAAGAGTTGGAGTCCCACCCTACAATTCCCAGAAAGCATGATCCAATATCAATCCCTTGTTGTGCCTAGCCATGTTATAGATAAGAGACCCTGGGATCTTACCATTCCATCTGATTAGATCCTTTTCCGGTGTGGATGGTGTGTATTTTTTCCTCCAAAGGCACAACCAAAGGTCTTGCGATATTTTTAACCATATCCACCAAATTTTTGCACTGAGTACCTTGTTATGAAGAGTTGGGTCTCTAAGACCAAGGCCCCCTGATTTCTTCAGTTTGCAGACTTTTTTCCATCTAACCAAAGTCATTTTGCATCCTTCTTTGGTACCCTGCCAAAGAAAGCTCCTTTGGATATTCCTTAAGGTGTTGAGGATAAATTTTGGGGCCACAAGTGCTGAGAAGACATAGATTGGAAGTTCTTATAGGACATACTTGAGGAAGACGAGGCGACCAGGCAGATTGAGGGATCAGAAGGACCACAGGGAAAGTTTCTTCCGGAAGATGGAAAGCAAGGAGTCCCAGGATGTATTTCTTAGTGGGTTATCAATAAGGGGGATGCCCAGTTATTTGGAGGGGAGGACGTTGCGGTTAAACCCTAGTAACTGCGTAATATGAAGTTGGATTTGGATGGGCATGTTGAAGAAAGAAGATTTGAGATTTGGAGAGATTGACTTCCATGCCTGAAGATTCACATAAAAGGTTGATGATAAATATGATGTGAAGGGATTCTCGGACTATGGGTACCCCCATTAGGAGTATGCCATCCATGAATTGACTATGAGAGATTGGGGAGATAAGCCATTGAGGTGAGACCAGAGAGGGTGTGATCGGTAATGGTTGATTTGATGGCTCGACTCAGCCCTTTCGCCATAATAATGAAAAGGAAGGGGCAAAAATTATGCCTTATTCATCGGAGGGAGAAAGGTTTGGACATGATACCATTGATGAGGATGGAGAATAGGGATGACGATGTGAGGTTGAAAATCCAAGTGACACACGAGGTTTCAAAACCAAAGGCGAGGAGGGTTGAGTTTAAGTAATTCCATCTTAATTTATCAAGGCTTCTGAGATCCAGGTTTAGAAGCATACCTTGAGACTTGAATTACATTATGTTGATGGATTACTTTGTAGGCAGGATAATACTTGTCAGAGGGGTACATGCGCCCTCCATACCAGCTGGGAATTTTTCTGCAGGTGATATTGTGAAAGGTGATATTGGTTTAAAGAGGTTGCAATGATCTTAGTTAAGAGCTTGTAAATGACATTCCAGAGTGCAATAGGGCGAAAATGCGAAGGGGAAGTAGAGTTGTTCTCTTTGGGTATGAGACTGAGGAGGTTGCATTGTTGAGATCTGGAGGACACTTGCAGATCTTCTAAATCCCTACGATGATTTAAGCGTCTCTTTCACATGGATGATGCTCCAACACTTATGGAAGAAATCAGAAGTAAACCCATTCGGCCCAGGAGCCTTGCCCAATGGGGTATCCCTAAGAGCTTGATCTAACATCGTGATAGGTCCTGCTTGGGCCCTGGATTCTGCTGCTAGTAACCTCATAGGGATATTATTGAGGGATACAAGAATCCATTGCATCACGTCGATCAATAGGGGGTTCCATTAAGAAGGTTTTTATGTAAGAAACATTTCCCTTTTTCTATATCTGGGTGTTGTTGGATTTTCGTTCCTTGTTCTGAGACCAGGTGAGTAATGTGATTTGTTTAACGTCACTGGACCATGGATCTATGGAATAATTCGGTGTTTTTCTCCCCCTCTTTCAACCACATGATGCGAGATTTTTGTCTCCAAATTATTTCCTCCCGCGGCCATCTTTATGCCAACTGGTTTCTTAGTAGAGCCTTCTGCTCCTTTAGGGGATCAGTGAGGCCTTGAGATCTGATCTGTTGTTGGAGGCTTTGCATTTGATGATTGAGACTTTCATGAGCATGAAAGTTGTTGTCGAAGGTGGAATTATTCCAGGATTTTAGGTGTTTTTTGAGGTTTTTTAGCCTCTATTGGAATTTGTACATCGGGGTCCCTGTTTGTGTGGTCACCTCTTCCCACAATTGCTGAATTTTTGTTTGGAAGTCTGGGTGTGTCAAATAGAATTTTTCAAAGCGGAAGGTTTTTCTACAGGTACCATGATAGTGAGCTATTTACCTGAGAGAATCGGCCGGTGTCGAACTTCCGAGTGCTCGATGGTGGCATTCAAGGCTGACCATCAACGCTAATGAAACGCAATTAAACGTCTGATTGCGGAGACATGTTGATCCAAACGTCTATTTGACCAGGTGAAGGGCCCATTGTCTATTTCTTTCATTAATGGGAACAAGGAGCCAATAATACGGTTGAAATGTTCTCTTTCATTTCCCAGCGTGTGTGTTCCCCCTTTTTTCTCCTCCAAACGCACGTAATCCTTATTGATAGCTAGGATCCGGCATGCTGGGAATAAGATGTGATTGGAAGTCCATTCTAGGTGTTGGAGGAAAGCTTCCTTGTCTCCTAGTCTTGTAGTTCTGTAGACATTCGTGATGTAGCCAAGCTTGTTCAAACCAATAAGACGAAAGGAGGGTGTAATGGTCCATTTGGAAGTGAAAAAACCTTCCATAAGTACTGTGGCAGGGTTCTAGAGTACGACCAACCCTCCTGCTGCACCTTTTGCATCAACTTCAACTAAATTAACTTGTTTCCAACATTTTTTAAGAATCTGAGAAGCTTCCTCTCCCATGCATTAAGTTTCTTGCAGGAGAAGAATGTCCAACTCTTGCTTCATTATCCTTTCCCAAAGAAATCCTTGCTTCCTTCATGCATTGAGACCCCTTATATTACAAGATATCATCTTCATGAGACTGATGAGGGTTGGAGGGGAGGAAAAAAATGTCTGAGATCAAATGTATATGAATTGAGTTTACAAGGAAGTTACTAACATCTTGAATGAGTTGATGTTTTGGTTTCTTGCCTCTTCTTTTCTCATCTTTTGTGGGTTTACGTAGATCCTTCGAGGCTCCCTTTTGTATTCCAAGGTTTGTATTAGCGTGGGTTGATCCTCCTGCAGATGAATTGAGAAACACTTTATGGACCTTAGTAAGTCAGATGGTATAGTTAATATAGTTGGTTCTTGATAAGCTTACTCGAGATGTACTTATCAATACACCGCTGCTCTGATCTTCAAATCTGTAATAGGTCCCCAATCCTAGGTCGAGGTTTACGCGAGGAAGGGAAGCCTTATAAGAGGGGATTTTTAAGGTTATGCGGCGAGGAACGGGGTTAGAGGAACCCTGGAAGCCATTAGCCGAGTCAGCAGTTGTTGAGTAAGATTGATGGTGGGTAAAGGATATCGGCCGAGGTTTAAAGGGCTTGAGTTCTTGGTTGAGGGTCCTGGGGAGGCATAGGGGATTTTCTAGCATGATACCCTCATTGGTACGACTTCAGGTAAATCGTCTTAGATTTTTCCGGGATCCGGATTGGTTTTGGTGAGTTTTATTAAGGAGCGTCCAGAAGAGGTGTCCATTAGCATTTCGATGGCGAGAAGGGAATATACTCGTAGTATAGGGTTTGGGACCATTCATTGTCTTGATAATATAGGGTAATGGATGTGGGGAGAGGTTTGGAGATATTCAAAAAAACAAAAATGCGGGCATAAGCAGTGTACCTTATTTGTTTTGTTGCCTCCGAGGCTTTGACATAGATCTTGCGTGGTATTGTCGATTCTTACCAGAATTTCTTCCAATAAAATTGCTGTGGGAGTGAACAAAGTCTCGGCCAGACTGGTGAAGTCTTCCTTCACCGGTGACACTCCATCAAAAGCGGAGAAAAGGAACACATTTGAGTTGTAGAAGTACTGACCTCCTTCAAGATTATGTTTAAATCCCTCCGGGTTGTACCAAGATGATGATAGTAGAAGCCTTTTGATCCAAAGTTGGAGATTGCATAGTAGCACTTGGGTTTCCATCAATGTTGAATCCATTTAACTAGGTCCTTTTCCGAAGGCCACTTAGCTAAAGAGGTACACACTGAGAATGGCAAAACCCCTCATGTATTGTTTCTGATCTTCTATTCTTAGAGTTGATTATATATTCGAGTGTCCGGGACCCTCACGGGATACATTGCTTGGTTCCCAAGTGTGAGCAGTTTTTGGGTGATTGGATTTTGGGTCTATTTCCATCGGTTTCTCCTTTGGCATCTCTTCCTCCAATAGAATATTTTTCATGCCTTCCGAGAGTTCGAAGGTCGATCTTTTTTTGTTGTAGGAGTTGTGCTCCTTAGAGATGCAGAGTTGTAAGAGGGGGCCTGGGGCTCCCCTCCCTCAACCTCCATGGTCGTGGCGCAAAAAGCGAGCGTGAGCAAAGTTCGATAAAACCCTAATCGGGACAGATGCATATACTTTTTCTTTATTTATTATGAAATATATATAAATTTCTATTATTAATAATACTATATATGTTTAATATAAATTTTATTATTAATAATATATATATATATATATATATATATATATATATATATATATATATATATATATATAACAAACATAATTTTCTTAATACAAATTTCTATTATTACTATATATATGTTTAACTTAATATTTATGTTGTATATTAAAAATATGAATGGTGTTGGTGAGATAATGACCTCAAATTTTATTAATATGATTTGTTTTTTATATATATGTTTAACTTAATATTTATGTTGTATATTAAAAAAGCAATAATGAATGGTGTTAAAGATAATGACCTCAAATTCCACTATTAAGCCATATTGGTTTATGTATATACACACATTTTAAATAAATTTATTATTTGGTTTAAATTATATTTTATAGTGCGAAGATATACACTAACACCAACTCTTATGGATGGATTCAAGATGTTAAATTTTTTTTGTTTATGTTTATGTTTATATTTAAATTATAAATTGTTAATTTATTTTTTAAATGTTATATTATATGAAGTTGATTTCAATTAGGTAAGAGGTATGAAGTTTATTTCAATTGGAGTAAAGAGTTATTTTATAATAAATTATTTCTTTCCCGTAACAAATTTTATAAAATTTAGAAATTTAAAATATGTTAAAATTCTTTCACGATCAGGTTATATATAATTAAATAATGTTTATAAAATTATTTAATTTTAAATTAATCAAACTAAAAATTAAAATTAAATTTTTGTAAACTCTTATTTTTTATATTTTAATGTCCTTGAAAAGAAATATATTATAAAATTAAACGATTAAATTTCAATCATGTCTATGATGTATACTTCATATTACGTGTAATATTAATATTAAATTTTATATTTTGATTTCATTTTTTTTTTTTATTAATTTTTTTTCCTTTATTTATTTATATACGTCCAGTTAACAACATAAATTGTTGTAGTAGAATTATCCTTTTTAATCTAAAAATAATTCAATTCACACTTCTAATCTTTCTCTTTTAAAACTAACACTAAGCTAAAAAATTGAAAATAAATAGCAACATTACTTAATACGTCCAGTTAACAACATAAATTGTTGTAGTAGAATTATCCTTTTTAATCTAAAAATAATTCAATTCACACTTCTAATCTTTTCTCTTTAAAAACGTTTTGCCCTAAATAAAAAAAAAAAAATTGAAAATAAATAGCAACATTACTTATTTGATTAGAATGGTCCCTTGATCTTTAAAAAAAAATTCTTTTATCCTTTCCCTTTTTTTTTCTCACTGTAAAAAGTGAAACTAAAGTTACTTCTAAAATCATAATTACAACAACCTCTTTTTCCCACCTCACAATACATATATTATTTAATCATAAATGTATTACCATTCAAAGTTCATTTATATCTACAAAATAATGTAGTAATCTAAACGTTCTACTTTTTGGAGGTTTTCAGGTATTTTTTTTTGTTTGATTTTAGCATTCAAAAATACAATTTAAACAACAAAAAATAGTGATTTTATCCAAATTTACATTGCTCATATTCCACTTTAAATATTTTTATTACAACTATTTTTTATTTTTATGCCCAGAAACCTATAAAGATTTTGTTACCTTTTTTTTCTATAAAAAATTACTCTTTATATTTATGATAATATAAAACTTTCACATCCAAAAAGTCTCTCTTCCTTATGTCATAAAGATCATAAGTCTCATGAACAGTATTCCCAGTACATCCACAATAAAGCCCCAACCCATAATACCGCTTCAAAATTCTCAAATGAGAAAAGCACCAACACTAGTAACATATGGAAGCTATATACTAAACCCCCATAGTACCAAACTGATAACACAAAGTTCTCAATAATAGAAAAATGACATACACAGGTGCCCGATACCTTCTTACAAAACAGAAATAAAGTACCACTCCCTCAAGGATATCCAACTGTGCTAGTAGATGTCTAGGAACTGAAGTGGCCCCTCATGTTTCCCAACACATTTGTAGTATATGAGCTTCCCAGGTTCCTTTATGAGTGTCTTCTTTGATAACCTATCCGCCTCTTGATTGTCTTTCCTATATATATCCACCTCTTGATTGTCTTTTCTGTATACATGATCAAAGGATAATAATTGGAACTGGTTGATTAATATCGAGATGCTATCCATCCAACAATCCAATGAGACAACCTGAAGACGGCCTTTCATGTTTAACTAGTCAATGATTATCTTGGAGTCTCCCAGTACGTGAAGTTCCCGAATGGATAAATGGATTGCCAAGGAGAGTAGTGCCCACACACCAAGTAATTCGGCTCGGGTGTTAGTACCAGGCCCACAATTAAGGAGCAAATGGTAGTTGCTTTGATAATTAATCCTTATGACGTCTCCCGCTCCGCTGTTCAATCCATTTGTTCTTGCCACTCCGTCGAACCAACCCATCGTGCCTCCCTTGTCTAGAACATGCACCTTAACTCGCTGGATAGCCTCCAGAGGATTCTTTTTATATTCCCTGTATGCAAATAAAGCACTATGAATAACATTCAGAATCTTGGGAATGCATTCATCAAAGACCGCAAAGTTGCGCTCCCTCCAGATAGACCAACAAATTATATCCGGGAGAGTGGGCAGATGTGAATTTTGGACTCTCCAATATTTGTAGCAGTCAATTAAATTATCCCCCACCCAGCTGCCAGTATAGTTGATAAATTTTTTAAGGCTGATCCAGACCTCCTGCGTGAAGGCGCACTCTAGAAATAGATGTTGAGTCAATTTTGTACTTTTCATGCATAGTTTACAAACACCAGGACCTATGAATCCTCTTCGCTGAAGGGTCTCCCACGATAGAATTTTATTTTCCATCATTAACCAGAAAAAGAGCTTAATTTTCAGTGAACAATCCCAATCCCACATGGCCTTACGCCAACCACCAGACTTATAGATCCATTTACGACTTTCGATTGCTAGATAGATGTTCCTCAGCGTTACCTGACTAGACTTGTTACCTCTAGTCCATTTAAGATGATTAGATTTATCTTGTAGTATAATACCATTGTTAATAAGAGCAACGCAATAAGCTTTCCATTCAACCTGTAAACACCCAGTCAATTCCAAATCTTCACTAGATATCTAATTGAATGTGATTCGGCCCACATGTGACATTACTTTAGCCTGGAATAGATAATAAATTCATTTTCTATTTATCGCCTCAATCAATTCCTCCGATAAAATAGTCGACTGACCCATCCCCAGGATGTAATCTTTCCCAATCAAGATAGAGTGCCCATTCCCCGAGCTCCATGCCAACCAGTGAATTAATAGACGGAGGGAATTTAATAAATATTTCCATACCTTAGAACCTTTCTCCTTTGTAATATCCACTGTTCGGAGCTAGCTAGCAGTATATACAAATGACATGTACTTATATTTTATAACCTTATTCCATAACCCCTCCTTCATCAATGCTCTCCAAAGACTGTTAGCAGCCAGGGCTTTACTAAAATCTAGGATATTCTGCAATCCCCATCCCCCATAGATCTTTGGTCTTGCAATCTGCTTCCAGTCACAGAGATGTAGGCTTTTCTTTTTTCGAGCTCCCGTCCATAAAAAATTGTATATGAGTTGGTGAATTTTAATAATTATCGGAGAAGGCATATTCACTAAAGTCAACCAGTAAACCGACTGACTCTCTAAAACCTCTTTGATCAAAGTCAGACGTCCCCCTAGAGTTAACCACCGGTTGCACCAGTGGTTAATATTTTGATCGTATTTCTAAATGAGCCAAAGCCAATCCTCACTTCTGTATCTATCAATCTTAAGGAAATACCTAGGGTATCTAAACCCATCCGAAAGTGCTTGATAATTATAAGGCAGAATATGATTCAGTGAGTCAAGAACCAACTGG
>SNQJ01S0190050.1:0-18146 GCA_010110895.2 Picea sitchensis
ACCTCAATCTCCTGCAAATGATACAACTGACATATCCTATCCTTCATGTAGTGTAGTGGTTAGACAGCACACATTATTGGTGAGAACATACCCTCAACTAGCTAGCCTTTGAATCACCACCATTGCAATCCCTACCTTTTTATCCTTTATGCATCCCCAAGTTCCTTTCAATGTCGTTCTCCTGTTCTTTCCTTACAATCTTTGTAGCCTTGCCAAGGAATTTCTTAGTCATTGCAGTTAGTGTTTAAACCATTGCACATGTAGCATTTTGCATCATAATTTCATATAGGTAGCCTCATCATGAGTCATTCTCCTTTGTTGTCTGCAAGTTTGTTCATGCTTTGAATGTGTCAAACCCTACCTTAGTCCTTTGTTTACCCTCGACACTTCTCGCCCTTTGTGCCTTGGGGGTAAGGCTCTCCACTTTAACATTCCTTCCCTAAGTAATTCCTAGTGCTTCTTGTATCCACCTTTAGTGCTATGCAGGGAATTTTTCATGTCCTATGCTCTCCTTTTTTTTAGTGACAAAGCCTTTCATTCTTTTCTCAAATGTTTTCCTTGAAAAATTAGGGGCTTAGTGCTCTTCCTTGTTGAATTTAACCTCATTTTTTGGTGGTTCCTATTAGAATTAGGGTAAAAAATGAAAAGCAATAGTATCTTTTGATTTCAGTGATCAAAACAGCTAGTTCTATCAATCAACAGAGTTAGAACACTTAGAATTTAGATCTAAGAGAGACAGCAATAAACTAAGTGAGATCAGAAATATAAAACTCAGATCTAATAAGAAAGAACTATGTTGATGTAACAGTGAACAGATCTGAATAAGACCAATCTGTACAATAGATCTAAACTCAAGATGATGCAATAGAACAGTCTGGTCAACCTTCCCTAAGTAATTCCTAGTGCTTCTTGTATCCACCTTTAGTGCTATGCAGGGAATTTTTCATGTCCTATGCTCTCCTTTTTTTTAGTGACAAAGCCTTTCATTCTTTTCTCAAATGTTTTCCTTGAAAAATTAGGGGCTTAGTGCTCTTCCTTGTTGAATTTAACCTCATTTTTTGGTGGTTCCTATTAGAATTAGTAAAAATGAAAAGCAATAGTATCTTTTGATTTCAGCGATCAAAACAGCTAGATCTATAAATCAACAAAGATAGAACACTTAGAATTTAGATCTAAGAGAGACATCAATAAACTAAGTGAGATCAGAAATATAAAACTCAGATCTAATAAGAAAGAACTATGTTGATGTAACAAAGGAACGTGAGCCTGAATAAGACCAATCTGTATAATAGATCTAAACTCAAGATGATGCAATAGAACAGTCTGGTCAATCCACAAAGATATAGTAACTAGTTTGATCAATCCACAATAGATCAGTTATGTAGGCAATTGTAAATTCAAAGTATAGGTTCAGATCTGAGTATTTGATACTTAATGCAAACTAGATCAAAGCAGTACTGAAGAAAAATCATTTCATCTGAGATGAGGAAGTGTACTACCTCGGCAATGCTGTACTCACTTTGAAGAAAAATAATAACCATAGGAGATGAAGAACCCTTTGAATGCCTCACAAAAGGTTCAGTCCATAGATCTATCATGGATCTCATGCCAATGAATGAAGAATCTTTCTTGCCACCAAGAAGAGGGCCACAGAAGGAAACACAATCCCAACAGGGGTTATAAATGCCCAAACCCTCACTTACTAATATCAAACAAGAAAACCCCTACTCCAAGTGACTTTAGAATAGTTACAAAGGTACTATAGCATGACTGTGGGTAAACCCTCATTTCAACAGAAGAGAAAACTAAAGCATATAGGTATGCCTCAGCAAATAAAACCCCACAAGTTTACCCTAATAAGAGGGCAGCAGACTAGGAGGTTCTCCACACAACAGATAGGAGCAAGCCAATTTTAATAGCTCACCACAAGAGAAGAAAGAGAGGAGGCCGAAACCTTATGAATTGTTTACACAGCAAAGGTATAGAGGGGTCGCAACCTCTAGAGTTAGCTCAAAGTGAAAGGGAGAAGGGTGTCGCACCTAGCACACAACTCACACAAGGATATGATGCTCTCTATCAGTCCTCAAGGAGACCCGTTGCTATACACAACACCAACCCTACAACAAAGATGGATAGACCTAAAGAAATAATCTCTAACTCACGTTAAAGGCCGCAAGATAGAAGAACACCTCAGCCAGGAGGGTCGTGAAAGAGACAGAAGAACACCAAGAGAGGAGGGTCGACGGGGAGACAACAGTATAGAGGAGTCGCAGCTAGGAGAGATCCATACTTAGACAATAAGTGAATAATGTAATGTGTAAAGTGAGAGGGGTAGGGTTGTATTTATACTTTTAGGCTAGGCCAAGGGTTTAAAGTAAAAGTTTAAAATTAAAGTGAATATAATTAAAAATAACATGTTTAAATTAAATTTAAACATGTTATAATTAACAATTTAAATTTAACTTCTTAACACTTAATAAAACAACAAAGCCCCAAATCAACACATGCAAGGGTAAGAGAGGGTTAGCAAGGTGGCAATATTCATTCCTTCATTCAACATGGTGAACCTATTACTTTTATCATCAAAGATACAGACTTATCCTCAGTGGGTTATGTCCTTCTTCAAGGAAGGTCATGTACCATCAAGATACTTGATAGAGGATCAAGTAGCCCCAAAACTTCTTCTCGGGGTCTTATCCACCAAGGTCAAATACCAAGGATCAACTCATGTCGTAGATGCATGGGTAATACTCTGACTTTTCCAGGGCCCTAGTCTTATCTAGGGTTTTAACCCGCTGGTCCTAGACTGCCAGGAACCCCAGCCAGAGCAATCGGGGCCCTCTCAGTATTCTACTCTGTCTCTTACCAAGAACCCCAGTCAGAGGCTCAGGGACCTCACAAGGGTTTTTCCACCATGGCACGAGACACTCATGGATCAAGCCATGCCTGTGCATGGGTACCGGACATTTTCCGTGGGGCCTCAGACATATCTAGGGCTTAGCTCTAGTCTCAGACTAAGAACTCCCAACATATACTGGGGCCCTAAGAAGGGTCTTTTTCCATGCCACTGACTGTTTTGTCCTGCACTAAAATACCCTAGGAGTGCACTAGGGGCTCTAGATCTTGGCTAGGGTCTTTACCATCCTTCCTCGAGAATGGCTTCTGCAATGCTATAAATTTAACAGCTCTTTATGGGTTAAAACAACTATTGGTGGTTGGATTTACTCTTCCTTGAGAAAGATCCATTCTTAACCCCTTTTTCTTTTCCTTTCATGGGAGAATTTCTCCCTATTTACCCTCCTCCTACCTCCCAACCGGAATCAAAGATATTCTCGAAGTCCCTATCGAAGTGTGTGTTGTCCCCACTTAGGGATAACTATGAGATCACATCTTGAGGTCTATAGGTCCTAGACATGGAGTACCGAGAGCCGTGATCGACTTGAGCATGGCCCTCGAGAGCCCATCTTTTCTTTCTTCAGCTCCTCCACCTTGTCGTAAGAGGCAAAGCAACATCCATCACCCTTGGCTTGGTCCTCGTAGTATAGATGGATCTTGCTCCATGAGAAAATGAGTCCGAAAGGTATTATGGTATGTGTCAATTTCTGATCCTCAAACCTCTTTGAATATGTGCATTTAGTTCTTTTTGTTTCTAATGGGTGCTTGGATCTTATAATATCCACTTGACCATGTCCTGGGGGAATGAGAGGATGCCCTAGTGTTTGTGCCCAATAGGTTTTGTGTTTCACCGGGGATTCATGAAAAAGTCACATCATCCGGCCTCCTACCACCACTTTCCATCTTATCTCATCATCATCATCCATCCCATTGTTAATCGGTCTTGGAATTGTCATTAATTATTTAAGGGTTAAACTTACCTTTTGTGGGAAGAAGGGCTAAAGACCCACAAGATAAAAGCAACCGGCAAAGATAAAATCCTAAAATTGAAACCTCAGATGTTTCACCCAATGATCCTCGAGAAAGTGCAAGAAAAGGCTTCTTAGCAAGAAACAGAGGATCCATAAAATAATAAAACAAGACCTAGTCGAGGATAAAATTCCCCACAATGAGCCAACCTATTAGGTCCATGGGGATCTAGCAAAGATGACACTACTAGAAGCTGGTTACCATGCCGTGGTAGTGGCCTTGGTGGCATAGCCAAGAGAAAGAGGGTCTCAACACGAGCCAACCTTTCTCATTCAAGTGAGTGCCAGGTAACATTGCCACCACTAGTCACCAATGTATGTCCCCCGATTAGCTTCTTGAAAGAAAAGCAATAAATAATAAAGATAAAAGGTACGAATGGCTTGGAAACATTTGCATCCATGACAAGCAGCAACTCACCATCTTCTACAAAGGCACCACTGTAAGTCATGGCTTCCTTGCTTTCATTGCACCCATTGTCAGGACATTCCTCATCCACCTCATCCACTAACATGACTTGGATTTGATTTCTGCCGGAAACATCCCACATCTAGTGAACACTAGCCCAATAGACGCCCTGTCACTTCCTCCAAAATTGCATTTTGTGATGGTATAATGTCTTTGAGCATTTGATTGAGTAAAAGGGTTTTATGCACATGTTTAATAAATTGATGATTAGATGATTGACATTGCTATGATCCCTGACTTATGAGCCCATGGAGGGTGTGGTATCTATTGATGTGCAGATCATACCTGCATGCATAGGGTACCATTTGGACAGTACATGGGGAGATGATTATTCGGGACTCCATGGGGATGAGAGCCCAACAGATGGATGTTGAGACTCCCACCAAGGGTAGAGATGTCGAGGGTTTGCACCAGTGGGAAGAGGAGATCGCCCCACTGCAGGCACTGAGTCCTGCGTCTGTGGGGTTGTGCCTTTCACCTAAGACATTTATGACATCATCCAACATTTGTGGAGGTTTTGGGAGGCAAATATGTGCCAAGTGGCACATATGGCATGTTCTTGAGGCCCAAGGAGGCCTAAATTCTCCAGAGGCCAATGTTGCCCTAGAGGGCCAACATCACCCTAAAAGGGCACGACGCCCTCATTATTTGCTTGATTAGGGTTTACATTTGCGACATTTAGAATAAAACAATATTATTATGTATTTTGGTCATGTTGGCCTTTTGGTGACCTAAAATTAAATTAAGGTCATTGGTATGGTATAAATTGAGGGGTTTAGCTCTCATTTTCTCATCTTCTCACTCACACTTGTGTGAGGTCTGAAAATTTGCTCTTTAGGGTTTTTACGAAATTACTAGTGTGCATTTGTTGAAGGAGGATTTTCTTAGCTATTTTCTGCATTTTCTTGGCATAACCAGGGTTTGGCATTGATAATACTTATGAACGTAGCGAAAGTCCCGCAACCTTCCTTGCCTGAAATTTGTCATGGCATTTTCACTGTATTTCAACGAAATCTTGCTTGACAAACTCAGGAAAAACTCACACGTCATGTCCCATTCAAGTCCCACCAGGTCATGCCACAGTCATTCATTTTGTCAACAAACGCCAGGGCCTCAATGCAAACAATCCCCACCACCCCTCACCAAGCCAAAATACCTTTAATGAGGTGACGTGAGCCGAGCGACATGACTTGAGTTTTGTTCCAATACTTAACTATCATATCCTTTGTTTTATTTTATTTTATTTCAGCTCCTTAACTTTGGGGACTTGTCACCTACGGTTCACACTTTTAAGACCTCGGCAGCCGAGTACCTGATCACAAAGACCCAAACTTCGAACAACTAACACTCTACTAACCCCACCACTGCACCATCCATGCATCATTTTATCTTAAAGTACCTGAAATAGTGGCTAAAGCATAAAAATCATTGCTTCAATGAATGTTGGTACTTTGTACATTGATATTATGCAATCGCCACACTCACAGCTTTTGTTTTTACAAGTGATTTATTTGTGCCATGTCATTGATTTGTTTTATCAATACACATCACCTGCTTTATATCATAAAATCCTTGATTATATGAGTACTAACCAAATAAGTGATCTTTCATATGCTTTGTTGTTTGTCTCAAGTGTCATTCTCTTTGTTATTATACTTTTTGTTGTAGTATGTAATTTCATTTGTAGGATTTAGGGAAATCTTATTATTCATAGTGATTTTCTTTAAATCTTTAGGTCATTGGATTGCTTTGCTTTCTAATAATTTTAGGGGTGATTCTATTATTTGTAGGATAGAGAGCCTTTGCTATGGCGAGCGCATTGTATAATATCCCTTTTACTCAAGCAAATCAGTACTTTAACCAAGTGCAACCCTAGGGGAATTTAGGAAGGTTTCCCATTGTCACCACAAAAACTTCCTCCACAATTTTAGGCGAATACTTTTTTGACACGAGGGAAACCTTAGAAAATAAGTTTAAGATGTTCTTATGCCAAAAGGTGCTGTGGGACCAAGAGCAAAGATTCATCCTTTGGGCGATGGAGTCAAGATCAAAGAGGAATTGGGTTTGAATATTACAAAGAAGATGTAATCCTATCACATCGATGTACAATTAGTTCAAAACAATTTTTAGATTATACAAGAAAAAGTGAGCTTTTATACAAACTACACCATGACAAGCATGAAATTACATTGAAGTAATAACGTGAAACCATGACCAGTAAAGGAATAGCCACATATGAAACAATAGATGAACTAGACAAGGTAGGACAACCTTTTTATAGAACGAACAACCGTTACCATATCAATTCTTTAGATGTGATTTCATCACAAGATCAAGAGAGCCACAACATGCCACGCTTAATATTCTTCCTTAGCGAAAACAACCCTCAAACATTTAGTGAACAACCCTAACTAGAAAATTGCAGCAGCAAATTCCTTCAATCATCCAAGGCTACATCTAGAATTAGAGAGGGTTGTACCTCAACCCTAATGTTTTCTTATTGGAACAAGACTACCTTGCTTCAAACATTATTTTAGTAGCAAAAACAATTACAATCTTGGAAAAAACGCTAGACATCTTGGAAATAGAAAAAGAGAGATGCAAAATCTCACATTTAACTTATCCTTCAACTTCTTCCTCCCAAAAGATATTCATTGCTTGGAGGGAAACTCCCACTCTTCCATCCATGTCTTTAGCAAGTGAATCTTATCCTCTATTTATATCCCTTCCAAATCCAAACCTAATTCATAAATTAATGTTGCTTTTTAGAAGTCCCTAGAATCCTCTTTGAGTTTTCCTTTCGAGTGAATAAAATAGGTCCTTGAAGCTCCTCCTAAAAGGTGAAATACACATCCAAATATGTAGAAAAGGCCTCGAACAATGTGTCTTTACTCCCAAATACCTCAAAAGGTGAAATGTGCCTCCAATTATGTGAAAATGGATTAAATATAATGTGTACTTACCCCCAAAGTTCTCGTCAAAGGGGAAACATGCCCCCAAATATGTGAAAGCTCCTCCATAAGGGTATTTCTCACCCCTTCTTGCCTCCAACATATGCTAGCCATCTCCTTGAAGAGGGCATTCAACCTCATGTGGGCCTTTGGCCAAGCCCAAGTGCAACTCAGTGCCACGTTTCACCTTTCTAAGAAGGGTGTTCCTTCTTTTATGCTCATTAACCCTTTTTCTTACCACATATCATGATTTGGACCTCCAATATGTGTCAAGTGCCCAAATGGAACCTCATCATGGCGATATACCTCTAGAAAAGTTTTCATCAAGCCAACAATATTTCTACACCTTTGTTTTAGTCTTCAAGATGATGAATGGTGCTCAGACAAGATGGAACAAGGCGCATGTATTTTGAGTCTCTCCTTGCAACCTGTAATTGCTATTGAATTCCAAAATAATTCTACCATGCTAGGTGAGAGAGGAATGTCCATGAAAATGCAAAATGATCCCTACATTTTTAGAGGGTAACAACTGGATTTATATGGAGAGTGCAAGAGAACTCTAGAATCTTTTGTACCAGTAAGGTGAATCAAAGGTTTGTTGTTCATGACAGATCCATCAAAAAGTTGACATCCCCGCCACATACAAAATGTCTTCAATCCCAATTTATGAGAAAATACTTGAGAATGTTCATCCATCTACTCATTCTCAAGGGGCACTACAAATAAAAGGCATGGGCCCAAATGCAAACAAAGCATAAATGAAATTTGCTTCTTATGAACATCAAGTTTATTCTTCCCACCCTACTCTGCCAATGGGAAGATGCAAATGCTAAGAGTAATAAAAAATCCAATGCAAACACCGACCCTCTCTTAAAAAATATGGGATCTCCCCTTGTGTTTGGTAACAAACCAAAACAAGGATACATCCCAAACATCCCATGCAAGCATATACAATCATCAACAGATGGCTGAAAACTGATGTGAGTTGCTAAAGCAGGAAAAAACCATCAAGATCACACCAAGGTTGGTGTGTGCTTTTACATGCTTGCTCTATATAATGTTTTGGATAGGGTTGACATAATCATCATCTCCTACATAAGAATAGGGAAGCACATCGATAATCCATGAGTCATCTCAATGCACTACAAAATGCCTCTCTAGAGGCTGATGTACATGCTCCAACAATCGTCCTCCTTTGTTTCCATGGAAATCACTTGTCATAGCCTCTAGTAACAAGGTTATAGAATGTGGCTCCAAGATAAACCTGCAAAATTTTTTCTTTCCTACCTTATTCTCTTTCTATCAAGTCTCCACATGATGCATGCCATAAAAAGTCAGATCTGAAAAACAAATCAGCTCATGATCTAGGGCTTGATGCCCTCTTTTGTAAGTTTGAAAAATGCTTCCATACATCAAAGAATGAGTATGATGTTGTCCCAAACATATTTCAGCCCTGAAATTACATCCCCTCGCTGATTTTTTATACATAAATTGGGTACAAGTTGAAGATATCCATGGATGAAAATTTTCTGAATGTGCAATGTGATTATAATGCTCCTTATGCTTTAAGAAATTTGTCACATTCATGAGGACACCTAGATGTTGATGAACACCAGAAAGTGCATCACATACTTCCAACATATTTTGGCCATCAATATTGAAGGAACAGGGATATGCAATGTCCTCTTCATGCTCCATGATGTGGTTCTCAAGGTTGATTGAAAAAGGAAGGTGCAAATTCATGTCTTTGTCTGTCAATCTCTCACCATTTGTGCCATAGATGGTATCTCCATGAAACCAGTAATCCATATCACACTTACATCCCAAATAAAAAAGAGTTCTCACATAATCATCCTCCACATGTTCTTTACTCATATGAGCTTAAAGGTACACCTACAATTCTTCATATCTGCCTCAAGTTACTCTCTATGACATTCATCCCTTCAACCTTTCAAAATTTGATCATGTCCACACCTGAAAAGAAAACCACCATAACTTCACCACCCCTTGTCTCCCTCACTGCACCACCTACGACGCATTCACCCAAACAAACCCTCACGCAAGTACACCACACCCCACAAAGATGCCACAGATATTGATGCCGACAGATTTTAATGACATTTACTTTTACCTGAGAGTATAGGTTTATGGAAATTGTCATTCAGGAAATTCACTTCTATGTTTTGTTCTATTCTAATATTTTATGATAATTAGTATTTTAATGTTTGCATTTTTCATTTTAGAGCATCCAAGGGGTTACTTCGGTATCTGAGCATTAAAGAATGTACATCCCTTTCTTTTTATCTCAGTCATCACGTTCCCAACCCACCTTCATAACACCAAATGCACACCCTTAAACATTTCTCCTTTCCACCCAAACTTCAAAACCTTTTGTAACCCTTCACATCTTTATGGACAAACCTCAATCTGCACACCTTTCTGCACAAATCTTGCATCCAATTCCCACAGCTTGTTCCGGCTTATGGTTTTTCAAATCACATACTCAAAATCAGCCCAGCACCTACTTGGTTTCCCATAAGTGCACGTTGCTTTGTGATCCTCATAATACCTGAGTTTGAAACATATTATAATCATGTCTTTATTTATGCATTATGGAGTTACCTTTCAACGCTTTTGCAGTTGGATGCTGATACCATGGTGCTGTGTTACTTAAAGGAAGAAGGAGCCTCTTGGAGTTGCGGCTTGCAGATTTGTGGTTGTAGTTTTATTAATGGGACGCTGTTCTGGCAGCACGCGCCACTCTGTTACCCCCAAACCTCGCCTCTCAAAAACCAAGTCCTGGAAAGAAGTGCATACCTAGGCACTTAGGGAGGTTGTTGATTGTCACCACAACAACTTTTCCTCACTTTGAAATGGGCTTCTATTTTAAGTACAAAGGAAAAACCCTATAAAATCAGTTTAAGATGTTTTTTAAGATAAAAGAGATGGTGTACTTCCACGACCAATGTTTATCCAATGGGTTGATGGAGTCAAGATCAAAGAACAAGAGGGTTTGGATATTACAGAGGACATAATTAAGCCATTGAATAATGTGCCATAGTTTTTCCAAAACATATTATACAATATGCATCATCACAACCATGAAATTGCATCTAAGTAATAATATGCAACTTGAACAATAAAGGAATAGCCCGTGGATATTTTTTGTAATTCAAAATTATGAAATATATAATTTTACCTTTCAACCTATAAGGTTTTCTCATCTCTAGCCCCGTGAATTTTCAGCTTTAGGACCAAGGTAAAACAAGGTACAAAACAACAACGTAAAGAGTACAATGTTTCACTTCCAAACAACCAAACTTTTCACTGTTCAAGGAGAAAATATACCTATACCTATGGGATAAGTTTCAAAATTCTTTTAGGGCAACTTATTAGCCAATAATGAGAGCTAAAAATACTCTTTTACATCAGTGATAACGATAATATGATAGAAGAAAATTGGCCTTATATTCTTCAATTTGATGTCAAATCACTTAACAATTTTTCCTTACTTATGTTAAATCAACAAGGCATATATGGCCATAAATAACAATGCATAAAAACATATATAGTTGAAAATAAAACTGAAATTGCATAAGTTTTGGATAGCCGAAACTTCATTATATGTTCAATATAAAGTACATCTACATACCATAGCTTTTTTGCAAGGCTAGTACAAAATCTTCTCAAGTCTCCAAAAACCCTAGCTAAGGCAAATCAACAAAACCCTAGCAGCCAAGAAGATCCAATGTACAAGAATCACTCCAACACATCCTCCAAGGCATGATGTCCCTCTCTTATTCCTTCTTCACATTCCACCCTAGGGTTTTATCACAAACCCTTAATCTCCAATATCCAAGGGATAAACCCTAACCTTATACCTCCAAGATGCTCCAACATACTTTAAGAAGACAAAAGAAACATTAACGCATTTATAGAGAGAGAGAGAGATCACATTACGTGCTGCTTTGAGAGAGAGAGAGAGATTCTAGTGTGCACTCTTCTCTAGGGCACATCTCATCACAAGATGGAGTACATGTACATACCATAGTTTTCTCTAGCATGGTTCAAACTCAACTCTCCAAACCCTTGTTACGGAAATCAACAAAATCCTAGCAGCCAAGAAGATCCAATGTACAAGAATCACTTCAACACATCCTCCAAGGCATGATGTCCTCTCCTCTTCTTCTTCACAAATCCACCCTAGGGTTTTATCACAAACCTTAATCTCCAATCTCCAAGGGATAAACCATAACCTTATACCTCCAAGATGCTCCAAGATACTTTAAGAAGACCAAGAAACCTTAACAACAAGAGAGAGAGAAGAGAGAGAGAGAGAGAGAGAGAGAGAACATGTGAAGGCTTTAGAGAGAGAGAGAGGCTAGTGCACTCTTCTCTAGGGTCACATCTCATCTCAAGATTGAATACAAGTGAGTGAATGGACATATATGAATGGAAGGATTCTCCTTCCTCTATTTATATGAGAGGGCGATTCCAACGATACAATGTGGGCCTTAGCCTTGACAAGAGACCTTTAATTAGCACTTGTAAGCCAACACAAGTGATTTTCCCCGCAGCTAGGGAAAACAACAAAACCCCAGCTGTACCAAGAAGATTCTTAATGCAAGAATCACTCTAACACACACCCTCCTAGGCATGATGTCCTCTTCTTCTTCTTCACACTCCACTCTCTAGGTTTTGTCACAAACCTTTAATCTCCAATCTCCAAGGATAAAACCCCTAACCTTATAATTCCAAGAAGATCCAAGATAATTTAATAAGACCAAGAAACCTTAACGACTCAAGAGAGAGAGAGAGAGAGAGCAGGAAGGGATTTAGAGAGATAGAGGCTAGTGCAAAATTTTCTAGGTCACATCTCATCATAAGAGTGAATACTAACTCGAAAGTGAATGAACATATATGAATTGAAGGACTCTCCTTCCTCTATTTATATGAGAGGGTAAGGTATACCAACGATACAATGTGGGCGCCTTGAAAAGGAATTCATAATGAGCACTTTTAGGCTAACACAAGTGAGACACTACGCTCTAAATTACATGTGTCATGCACCAAGGTGATGTAGTTGCTAACAAGTGTACTCCAATTTTAACTCCGTTACTCCATCCCTCCTGCAGTGTACCAAATGCCTCCAATTATGTGAAAATGGATTAAATAACGTGTCCTGTTCAAAAAGTTCTCTGAAAGGGGAAACATGCCCCTCAACAAGTTACGTAGAAAGCTCCTCCCTTTGTGAAGAGTGCTCTCACCCCTTCTGCCTCCAAACACATGCCAGCC
Organism: Picea sitchensis; assembly: GCA_010110895.2. NCBI lineage: Eukaryota > Viridiplantae > Streptophyta > Pinopsida > Pinales > Pinaceae > Picea > Picea sitchensis. The sequence goes on from SNQJ01S0190050.1 coordinate 12,636, forward strand.
ATCTCCCTGAAGAGGGAATTCAACTCCAGGGTGGGCCTCAGAAGTCCAAGTGCAACCTAAGCTACGTGGCACCTTCTAAGACGCGATGCTTCTCCTTCATGCTCGGCCAATCCTTTCGCTTCAACAATAATGTCATGCATTGCACCCTTGGGGCATGTCAAGCGTTCCCAACGCCGGAACTTCAAGTTATTACATGCCTCAGAAAGCCTTTATCTAAAAACAATTTCACAATCTTGTTCTGCTTGTCCGCATGCATTTAAATGGTGCCTGAGCAAGATGAAACAAAGTGCATTGCCTTGAGGTCTCTCTGCAAAACCTGTAATTGTCACTGAACTCCAAAATTCTTTGGTTGTGCTTGGTGAGAGAAGAAATCCCAAGAAAATGTGAATTGACCCTGAAATTTTCAGATGATAACATCTCCTATCCTTTTCAATGATGTTCCTCCTTGTATCCTAAGTGGGCCTTCTCCATTGGTGAAACCTCTAGTATCTCCTTAGGCCTCCATAGTTTTTCTCAAGTTTGTGTTGGATCTCAAGCTCGCCCTTATACACACTTGCAAACGGAGCTAAGTCCTGCTCACTTAGTGTGTCCTTGAGGCACAATGCTCAGGGTTCAAAGCCTACGATGTCACTTTGACTTGAACTTCTTTTTGTCTAGGCTTACTCCTAGGGAAGCCAAGGAGGGTAGACCCAATTTACTAGATCAGGTGAACGCTATGTTCTAGGAGTTGGTTTTAATTAGTTTAAGGTTGAGGAAAATCTAGCCTATGATGCAGAGTCAACAATGCAATGTGCAACAATTGATAATGACAAACAAGCTTTCCTAGGACAACTAAGACTAGTGCCTAGGATTGGGCAATGGGGTCAACTAAAGTTTGAGGAGTTTGATTACAAAAGATTACAAGGAGTACAACTCTTCCACAACAATTTTAGATACAAATACTTACAACTAAAGAATAGAATGATAGATGTTACAACAACTATAAGCAAAAGATATACAACAAGATATACAATTACAACAAGAATATCTAAGAGTTACAAGATACAAAGATGTACAAAGATACAAAGATACAAAGTGATACAAGATGAGTAGATGATACAATAGCTACAACAATGAATGTCCTAAAACTATCACAAGATTATACAAATAATACAAAGAGATTAATTAACCATGTACTTGTATGTGTAGGAATTAAGGAGATTCAAAACATGAAGATCATAAACACATATCAAGGCAAGCATGCCTCAATAGCACTTACTCTATTGGATCGCTTTCAATGGCAACCACAACACTTAAGACCCACAGGATAGTGCCCTCCAAAGGGGATGCACAACCTCTGAGGGATCACACCACAAAGAACACTAATTAAATAAGATATGCTTTTAAAGAACAAGTGCTCCAAAACACATAAAATGACAACTTAGGTGATTAATCCACAAAACCAAAAGCTAGACTTGCACGTATATGTAAAGGAAAGAGTTCTTGCAAGGGGTTACTATGCATGCCAACCCACAAGATATACCAATCAAGAAGATGCCCAAGTGTTTAGTGGATTAAAGAGTTGATTAAAGATTATTAAATGTTGAGTTATTCCTAGCTAAGTGTCAAACCAAAATTATCCTCCCCCACACTGACAAGTGGTCACGGATGCTCAAGATAGTAGGGCAACGAGGCTCACCCTAGCTTCACAGGTCAATCCTAAGATCCGAGTACTCCCCAGAAAGGACTGTGGCAATCGGTGAGAGCTGCCCCCTGCCTAGCACCTTCATTGCCTTCTTCAAACCCCGCTTAAATGTCAAAGATATTCCTATTAAGTATAACAAGTTATTAGGCCTATGGACCAAGTGTTTTCAGGTGTTTGAGTGTGTTTAGTGATTTTTACCTACTAAAAAAGGAAATATTGCCAAACTAAAAATTTATCCAAATTAGAAATATATTCTCAAATCAAGGAGATTATAGCACGGGAAACACATATGAAACTTGAAAAATAGCTGAATAAAAGGTTACTTCTACACCATTTACATACCCATGTGTGTTTGCAAGTTTAGAAGAAAATTAATGCTTGAAAGACAAAAACTTGCAAATGAAAAAGATATTCCTTGAACCATCACCATTTACCCATTTGTGTATTGCATTAAGATAAGTGCTAGGAAAAGAAGCTTGCAAAATGAGTAACTTAAGGCATGAAAATAAGTCTATGCCTCCATGGGCTTAAGCTAAAATTTAGTTATGTGAGATCTACTTCTAGATGATTTTAAAACATGAGCATAAGCATATCAAAACACACAACTAAACTAACCATACTATATTGGTGGTTGGCTTAGCCAACTACTCATACAAGGTGTAGGCAAAATAATGAAAATGAGGACTGAAAATAAAGTGCAAGAACTAAACCACTACAATGGCACACAGGAGGCAAGCCTTCCCATTTTGCAGCCAAAGGGATTGAACAACATTTCAAACTACCACCAAAAAACCTAGCCACACAACCACACCATTTCCCTAACCCCATCCAAGTAAACCACTCCCACCAAGACATTCATTCAATTCACTGCACGCACAAACAAACGATACCACCCTCACGTGCATGGAAGCAGCAAGACTAGTCTCTTTGTTACCAAACCTCCTAAAAAGCTCGATCCAAACATATTCAACAACAAGCCGTCCAAACACCAAGCATGTGGAGCCACACACATATATGACAAACCAACAGCACAACAACAGCCCAAGACAAGAAACGATGAGGAGGGCCGTACTCCACACACCCCAGAAACCACGCAGCAACAGGATCTGCACCTAGGACATGGATTGGATGCAATGAGTTTTGAGGTGGGACCAAGAAAATAGGTGATGTTGAGGCCAGGAAGGGTGCACCTCATGAAGGAGGGACCCACAACTCAAAATATTTCAAGTCAGTCAGCTTTCCCCTGCTTTAGTACAAACTCTGAGGTTTTGAGGGACTCAGTGTAAAAGTTGGTTTGTGTGCCTCATCACTTACAATCTCTATTTTCATCCATTTGTCAAAATTCATTTTTCCCAGTGTCATGACTTCTTCTAGCAATTAAAATTGTTGTTTTGATTGACCAAGACTCCATGTGGACAAACACCTAGCAAAAAATTGTCCAACTGAGATGAAATTTGGTCCCATGTGTCTCATTCCATTTATTTTAGCAAATACTCCTAGAAATGCCCAAGGACCTAGTTTTACAATATTTATAAAAATACTCACTCAAATTGCTCCAAACCAGGCACTCTTAGCCTCACTAAAACCTATCTTAGACTCGGGAATTCACAAATTTTAGATGTAATATATGGTCATTTAAATAATTCCTAAACACTATTTACTAGAGGATAACTCCATTAGAACGTCTTTCACCACTTTTGAAGAATTATTAACAGGGAGAAAATCCCAGGAATTACTGGAAATTCAAATTAATAACTCAGGGATAAAATACTTGAAATGAATCTCTTAATGAAGAAATTCTTGTAATTGACGGGATCTAGGATCTATGTGTATTTATTATAATGTAGGTGGGGAATAGGATATAGGTTGATGCAGTGATGCCCAGGAAACCGTACTGTCTTCTACATGTTTTGCATTTCTTTTGATGGCCATATTCATGGCGTTAATGATTTGGACCCCCAGTTGAATAGGTGGTCACCAAGATCCTTTTGGACAAACTTAGCTTTGGACCCTATGTAGCTCAATCTAGTTCTTGAGTCATACACCTCCTTTGGGGTGGGACAAGTAGAATGTCTACTAAACTATTTGTTACATTTTCGGTTACTTCATTGTAATCAATGTTGGGGGACATTCTTGGATCGAGACCAACTAAAAGAAGTTGCATTCTTGGTTTGGTCATTGTTTCCTGAAATAACAATAGGATGTGCTCTATCTCATAGACCTATTGACCTTTGTATCCTTGGTTGGTATATTTGTATGGAAACTCATGCCTTTGATTGTTGACTTAGGATAGAACAAAGAGTTGATTGAGGTGGTAGACTTAGGCCTAAATAAGTTTGATAATTCCCTAATGTCTGTGACTAATTTCCTCTTAGACATAGTGAAAAAAGTTGTAAGGGGCCCTTTTTAATCATGCTATAAACAATGAAATCTCCCTATGGTATCATAATATATATTACTTGTAAAGCTGAAGTTCTCCTCTATCTCAATCTCCTGCAAATGACACAACTCACATATCCTAGCACACAAAATTGTTGAGAACATACCCTCAACTAATCTATCGGGATACTAAGGCTGTGTGACCAATGATGATGAATGTAGTTAGGAATCTTCATTCCTCTCTAGTTTCTTGAGTACCCCTCTTGATTCCTTGCTATAGAATTGGTGCACCCTTTGTTCATGAAGGTTTTATAGGAGGATACACATCTTCATTTACTTGTTATAGCCTCAAATTCTTTACGACATTTTTTTCCAAGACGCCTCCATCCACTCATTTTCCCCTATCTTTGGCTTTTTCTTTTGCCTTTCCCTTTCTAAGTTTCTTATGATAGGTTGCTCAATTTGAATACCTTAACTAATAGGTGTGCCCCACCCTAGCTAGCCTTTGAATCACCACCATTGTATGCCCTCCTTCTTGGTTGTTTTTTCATCCCCAAGTCCCTTTCAAAAACTTTTTCATGCTCCTTCCTTACAATCCTTGTAGCTTTCTCCATTTCACTTGTGTTTCGTGTCAAGTTCATGCCACACCTTTCGCGTTCGCTCACTTAGAACTTGATATGGTCCAACACACTCTTTGACAAGACCTTTCATATCCTTCATAGAGTGATTCCATTAATTATGCTCCAACCATGAGATGAAATTTCATGTTGTTCTCACATAAACACTCTGTAGGACCTTGTTGTCGCCCTTATACACACTTGCAAATGTGAGCTAAGTCCTGTTCACTTAGTGTGTCCTCGGAGGCACAATGCCTAGGTTCAAAGTCCATGCTGTCACTTTGACTTGAACCTCTTCTGTCTAGGCTAACTCCTAGGGAAGCCAAGGGGGGTAGACCCTAGTTACTAGATGAGATTAAGATTTTTGATGTTCTAGGAGTTGGTTTTAATTGGTTAAAAGGTCAGGGGGAATCTAGCCTATGATGTCAATCAGCAATGCACGATGCAACTATCTAAGTATGAGAGTCAGACCTTTTCCTAGGGAAACTAAGACTAGTGCCTAAGATTGGGAAATGGGGTCAACTAAGTTAGGGAGATGTTCATTACAAGATCAGTTACAAAGTATTACAAAGATAGATATAATTAGATACAAAAGAATATATCAGCTATACATATTTAGACTAGATACAAGATATACAATATACTCACAAGTTTGCTCGCATGTGTAGGAATTAAAGATACATAAGATAAAGAACTCAACACATGAATCCAAGCATGCTCACAATAGATAGAGCTTCGTTGGACTGCTTTTCAATGGCCAAGAGACGCAAATCACTCAAGACCCAATCAAGAGAATGCCTCCAAGTGGATGCGCACTTCTTGAAGGATCAC
>SNQJ01S0190052.1:7176-25322 GCA_010110895.2 Picea sitchensis
TCCTTGATTGTGAAATTTTGAAGATCATTGTTGCATGAGGACATGCAATGACTTAAGCATGGGGGAATGTTGAGTCTCAATATTGACACTTCTATTACCCTATATTATCTATGTCTGAGTCAATTTTACCTATGATATGTGTATCTAATTGATTGTTTCCTCCATAAATACAATTAAAGACCCTGTTCATGTGCATAGAGAGATAACTTATGGTTAAAGCATGATTTGTTTAGTTTTATTGAGTTAATTTGATTAAATGATTGAATATGTATGATCATAATCACTTTGACTCTTAAGAATCATGATCTAGTACCCATTCTATTCCGGTAACAAGGCTCCACCTATTCCGGTACCAGCATGTGCTAATCCGGTACTAGACATAATTCAGAATTTTTGAATGTTTCTAGAAGAAAATCGGGTTCATGGGTTTTTTCCAGAGCGATGTTTGTCTATGGAAACATGAGTCAAAATTCACCCAGATCGCACGTGTGGACCTCTAGCTCAGGGGGAATGATTCTGCCAAAATTAGCAAAAAACGCAAACTGCCAACTTGCGCCTTGAATTCCGTGCATTTGGTATCCGATCTAGAAATTATAATATATGGGTTTTGTCCAGAATATGGACAATTCAGTAAGAAGTGGGAATTGTTTCAAAATTAGAATTGGTTTGGGAGATATGGGTGGGGGACTAACTCGAATCTGCCCAAATTGTTAAAAAACACAAATTTTTGGGATTTATCCTAAAATTGTAAAAATTGTTTTCTTAGCTTGGGGGATTCGGTTTCATCCATTCCTCCATGGATTTTATGTATAAATAAGACCTCATAGGTCTGATTAGAGAGGAATTATTATGATGTAAGATTGGTTCTTGAAGAAAGAGGAATTGTTATGTTGTAGGGTTGATTCTTGAAGATTGTGGATTGTACCTTTGTTTTTCTCAAGTAATGATATACATTGCAGTTCATGGAATTGATGTGTGTTATCAGACATTTTGTTCTGTAAGTTTCTTTTAAAGATACCTTGTTGGTATGGAAAGGCCCACCAACCCAACCAAGGTAAGCTTCTTTGTATTTACTATATATATAATTCTAGTTTGTGTATGGATAAAATCATTTTTGTTTTGATCATAAACATATAACTTTATTTATGTTTTTCTTCAGTAAACATTTGACAAAATAAAATAAAGATGTGTGACAATTGTGAGTGAGTGAGTGAGCATTTTTGGAGTGCAATATAGATTTCTGGAGTGTAATATGGATTTATGAGTGCAACATAGATTCTTGAGTGAATATTTTCTATCCTTGTATGTGTGTGTAGACAATCATTTGATAGATTTAATGTTGTAGTGTTGTTTATATCTTGCAAATCTAGGGATAATTAAGATCTCCATATTTCAACCTACATGAGCCTATAATGGAGTATCTCAACATACTTAGCTTTATTTTTCAGAATTAATTAGGTCACACCTTGCAAACACATGCATAATCAAGACCTCCATCTCTCACCTTACATGTGCCTAAAGTGGAGTGTCTTCCTTCACATGTGATTTCATCTAGCATTGATTGATGTTTTCCTTTGAGCATATGCAGAGTGTTTGTTGTTTTAATTGCTACAGGGAACAAGATCTGAGTTCATCTCTTCATTTCATGAGCCTCTAATGAACAGATTTGTCACCTAAGAAAGAACCTTTTGATTCATTGTTTGCTTGAGAAGTTTTGTTATCAGTTTTCTCTTCTAAGTTTGGAGTGGTATTGTTGAAGTGTGCCTAGATTTTCTTACTAGTTGTTGTTAAGAGTAGCAGCTACATATAACTAAGTCAAATTCCATCTTTCCACTTCATGAGCTTGTAAATGGACAAGGCATTATCTAAGAAAAAACTTTTGAGTGCATGATTGCAAGTTTTGCTTTCTAATTTTTGAATTGTTTGAAGAGTGTTATCTTTGAAAACAGAGTATTTTGTTATTGAATGTTTATTATTTATGCTATACTCATCATACATAGGAACCTATCTATTATCGGCACATATAGTGCATCAACGCTACTGATTACGAATCCCGGTTAATAATTTATGTTTGGTAATATATTATGCAAATAATTGCACCAACAGGGATTCTGAAACCTCCCACTATTTCTTAAGGAATTATCCACACCCACTTAATTCAAATGATATTGGTTCTAAAAAATCTCTAAGATTTCCTCCACAGGAGGTGCCAAAAGAAATGTTTTAGTCTAGGTAGGATCTTGGGGGTAGGCATCCAAATAACCCCCCGTTATCAGGTTCTCGCATTTTCAAATATTAGAAGTTGACAAATAAGGAACTTTAAAATCCTCCAAGTCAATTGTCCCTACACCATAAGGTAGGGAGATACCCATGAAGGGTTGAAGGCCGAGGTCTGGTTGTTTTTTGCATCCCCCCTTGAGTCACCCAAATCTTGGAAGGGATCCAACCCATGACCCATTTCTGAGGCCGAAAATCTAAATGCCACACTTTGACCGAGGTACCTAGTGACCAACTTTAGGACATATACCCAGGTGGAAATTGTGGGATGTAATTTCACCTTGATAAAATTTTGTGTGGGTATTGGGAAATATCGTCAGCTTCTTCTGGATATGCACCCTCTACCCCTCATTATAACTGATTATTTCATCCTTCGCTAGTTCCTCTTCTGGTGGCTTCAAACCCCACTGCTGAGTACTCTTGGAAGGTCCAGTGCTATTTGAGAAGAAGGACGATACGTCTTTTAGGATACGAGAATTTGTTTTATTTGTTCCCTCACGCAGCCAAAATCCACCTATCCACACATATGCTTATTTACAGTTGATTTATGTATGATGTTCATTTGATTACATGCAATTGTGAGTTATATTATCTTATGAAGGTCCAAACTATACAAGTCTCTTGTTCATTTATTTCTCTCATCACCATTTGCACACATCCACTTTGCTATTTGGACATCATAGGAGACCCAGAGAATCCCTGTCATTCCAAACGCTTGAAAAAACTCCCTCCTATTCTACGAGGAGTCCCTAGTCTTGTCGACTCACCGGTTCAACCATCTCACACCCCCATGAGTGCCACTATTTTGGGATCATCTTTACTTGGTTCCACTTTTCTTGGGTCCAATTCCCAAGGACACCCATCCACTAGATCTCCTTCACAAGGAGGCGACAGGAAAATGTCTTCTCAAAGAAGAAGTACAACCCCACCAAATCTCTCCCAAGTTTCAGGTCCACTACCTACTCACACAATGGCTAGAACTAATCCTCCACCAAATCCCCTTATGCCATACTTGGTATCTCTCAACATTCTTTATTTGACTAAACTCATGAATGATCCCATTTTACATGACCCCACATGGCCCAATATGCCTACCAAGCTACCTTTAGATATTCCAAAATTTGAAGGAAAACTGGGGGAGGATCCCGCCAACCATGTTATGACCTTCCACTTATGGTGCTCTTCAAACAACATCATGGATGACTCCATCCGCTTAAGGTTATTTCAAAGAAAACTCATTGTTCCATCAGCGAAATGGTATGTGGATGAAAAATCAGGGTCCCGTGTGACTTTTGAATCCTTGGCCAAATCCTTTTTGGCCTTTCTCCAACTACCAGTTCGTCATGACACTGGTTTAGAACTACTCTCTTAGTGAAAACAAACCTTAGCTATGCATATTTTTTACCACATCCATGAATGGCGTCGGCGACATAGTTTATGTAAAGCAGAAACCACCAAAGAACGACAACTTAATTGGTTTCTAAAATCACTCGTCTCTATACTTGCTAAATATGTAGCATCCACCTTGCCCCAATATGAAGAAGAATCCATCAGCGAGGCCCAACATTTCAACCTCATTTATGCTCAGTCGGGTTACTTATACACAGTATTACCTGATGCACCCAGACCCATACCATTTCGCCAGGACAAACCTAAAATGTCTCACGTTGTGGATGGGTTGATTGGTATCACGACACACCACAACCTGTATAGCCAACCACCACCTATGTATGGCGCACCTCAATACCTGCAACCATATGGAGGGACATCTTATTACTCTCTTCCCCCTTACCAACAGCCATATCTTGTTTCTCCCCCCCACCCATGAGTGGACCCTCACCGGCACCCATGATGCACCTGACCTCTCAACCAAGTTAAGGTTCCCCTTCTACCTCAACACATAACCTGAGAACTAGTGAAAGCGCTTCACCTTCCTATGCACCCTATGGATCATTGCCACAAAATAATCTGTATTTTTTCATTTCATGGTCCTCCACAACCGGTTTCTCCTCCACATGGACAACCACATGTCGACGTTAACTTTGTTCAACCCTCTCCCATTCAACATCATCATACTTTTGAGCAGTTGAATATGGAAAATCCATCCCATCAGTCGAATACTGCCAAGAAGAAAGGAAAAAAATGAAACAATAATAACCTAGGACCAGGTGAAAATAGCCCCCAACAAAACCAACCTGTTGGGGACAACCATAATCAAGGTAACCAGAACCCCCAATGGGGACAATAAAAATAAACACCAAGGGAAGAAAAACAATAAAATCCTCGGGACGAACTTCCCTTGCACTCTTTGCAGTGAGTATGGACATTATACTCACCATTTCCCCCAAATTGTTGACTTCAAATGAATGAAAGAATCTATGAACATGCCATGTCCTCTAGTGCTTCGTGCCCCTCAACAGGCCCCACAACAATATTTGCAACAACCACCCTCGGTCGTGTTGCAAAACCCTATTCCACACCAAGGTGTGATGAATACCCAATAGGAGGTACATCCTGCCCCACCAAAAATGGGGCAATATCAAAACCCAAGGCCCATCCACCCTAGAAATATGGCGGATCGCAATATCCTCCCCACTAGAGAAGAAGAAATTATTCTGCAAATGTGTGATCGTCAATACAGCACACCCCCTGAATCTAATCCAACCACCTTTGAAGTGGCTCCAACTACATTCGGACAACCCTTGATGATTCCACGCCCTAATACTGAACCTACCATTAATATCCCTCACATTCCATTATGATGAAATGTCAATAACCCTCAGGCTAGGGCAGCACACAATTATAGTATAGTCAATGACTTGGCACAGTCTCCTACCACCATGTCTATATTGGAGGTCCTCCAAACCTGTCCAACTCAACAGAAATCCTTACTTTCCACCTTGGGGGTAGTCGACCCAGCAAATACTAGACTCATCACATTTGATCTAGATAGTGGAGAACAACGCCTCCCTGCTCTGGTATCTTTCTAGATACCAGTCAAAATTCTGAACATCACGGTTCATCGGTGTATCATCGATGAAGGTGCATCCACATGCATCATGTACAAAAATGTATGGAAGAAACTTGGCTCCTCTGAGTTATTACCATCTTCCATCACCTTGAGAGCCTGTGATGGTTGACCATCCTCCCATGAAGGGCTCTTCCAAAATGTCCTCGTCGAACGCGGGGGAAAAACCATCCTCATCGACATTGAGGTTATCGATGCCCCACTCGATTACAATATCTTGTTTGGAAGTAGCTACATGTACGCTATGATGGCAGTAGCCTCTTCTATGTTCTGAATGATGATGTTCCCCCACAATTGTAAAATCGTCACCATCGACCAAATTACACACTATGAGCCTAACCACTCCGGCAACATCAATAACATCTTGCCTCTTGTTCGCACTATATTAGAGGCTTATTCACTCATTGACATAGGCCCCATAATGTTTAAGGACCCATCCTTGTTGGGGGCATACCATGGATCACCACCTCTCATACACCCTTAAGAACAAATATGTGTCGTATCTTCCAATGGAACTAACACTGGAGACACCATTCCTCCCACTAAGGCCTCTCAAGACCTCGACATTCCACTAGTTGAAGAAATATTACCTCATGAATTCCTGGAAAACCCTACTACATTGCTTATCCCTAATTTCCCCCTCCCCTAGGGGAAAATATCGGTTTGGGAAACAATCCCTTAAACCATTAATCAAATTCCCTTCTTTTACCCCCCACCTAGATTTCAATCATTTCAGGTAGTCGTGACGCTTACCCTTCCCAACATGGTTCTTTCCATCGCCATATGGTATCTACACCCACCCATAATGGTTCCTCAACCATCTTTCCCTCCTCAATCAGAGGGAATCCCGATGCAGATTCTAGTATAGGCTTCAGCCGCATCACCCTCACCCCCAATTGCTAGCTCCACTGCCAAGGATGGGGGAAGATGGAAGAAGAAAGAGCCCACAACTCCACTTCCTCCCTGAGTTTAACCTCTTTCCGCACTATGATAAAGAGAGGTACATCCCACTAATAGATGTCCTTCTCTTCCCGAGTTACGTAATCTGATCCAAATTCCTCAAGAAACCACATAGATCGTTGCTTCTCTAAGCACATCTAGTACTACGACATCATCCTCCACTACAGGCAGTAAAGGGCTGCGAACCAAATTCGCTTGTGCCATTTTTTTAGAATATGGCCACTACACTCATCATTTCCCAGCTCTACCTCATTTTCTCCTAACACTAGCAGCAGTACGCCAAACCTTTCAACAAGAGCTTTCTCCACCACCACTTTCTAGTACTCAATTCACTGATATATATTATGTCTCTTCCTCTGTCTCTGAACGAATGATATGCCCTTGAGCTCTTTATGACTCACTTGCTCACTTCACATACCGGTGTCCTTTCATTGTGTCGTACCGAGGTCATCATTCAACCCCTATTCAACCGACCACCTCACCACTGGCCCTGCTCTTTCTAGATACTGTCAACATCACCTCCCTTGAACCTGAGTCACTTCCCACACCTCCATGGTTCATATATAGATTTTCTGAGGATATTCCCCCAAATCCTCTCAATTCTCCAGTTCATTTCCCATAGGAAATATTACTCCCTACCATAGTTTATCACTCACGGTATCTGGAAATTTGTTTTATGTCAAGCAAGCCATCACGCCCTGTATGCGATATGTCGTCTACCTATTCTCCACTTGAGTACAATCACACTATGATATTTTCCCGTGTCACCTCCCTGAATCCCCTGTATTCTCGCATTTTCCACTACGACGAAGATATCCTAGGGGAACTCACTACCCCCAATTTCCCATGGAATGTGCTCCATCATCGAGCACTTTTTCTCTTACAGGAAGCCTTTGACCGTCCTAGCCAAGCCTATGTATGTGCAATTGAAACCAAGTATTTTATTCCTTCAGGGCATATATATTGGTTCAACAACCCTATCCCTACCCCAGATGCTTTTGAAGAAGGAAACATGGCCAATATCTCCCCCACCGTCAAGGTCGACATTTCCATCAAACCGGGAGTCATAGAAGAAATCATCATTGGCGTTGCATGCTCCCCTGAGGAACTCACAACTTACAAAGCTCTCTTTTAGGAATACCAAGATATTTTTTCCTAGTCATATACGGAGATGCCCGACCTCGATCCTTCTATAGTCGAACATCGTATCGACACATGGCCATATGTCACCCCAGTCCGTCAAAAGTAGCGCCCACTTTACCCATCCAAAGATGTGGCTATCAAAGCCAAAATCAAGAAGTTACGCATTGCTGGGTTCATATACCCCATTGTGTATACCTCATGGGTTTCCAACCTTGTCCCCATTAACAAAAAAATAGGTCACTATTCACGTCTGCACCGACTTTCACGATCTCAACCGTGTGTGTTCCAAAGACAACTTTCCAACCCCTTTCATCAACCAAATTATCGATGAATGTGTCGGCCACGAGGAATTATCCTTCATGGATGGGTTCTCCGGCTATAATCAAATCCAAATCCATCCAGCAGATCAATATAAACCGCTTTTACTACCCCATGGGGTACTTTTGCTTATCGTCTCATGCCTTTTGGACTAAAAAACGCAGGTGCTACGTTTCAACGAGCCATGACTTATGTTTTCCATGATCTTGCTCGCATCATAATCACTTATTTGGATGACCTCACTGCTCGATCCAAGAAACGAACTCAACATTTAGATGACTTATGCATCATTTTTCAATGATGTCGCCAGTACAATATACGCTTGAACCCCCTCAAGTGTGTATTTTGTGTCACCGTTGGAAGCCTTCTTGGGTTTATTGTATCTCAACATGGAATTACGGTGCACCCCCTTAAGGTCCAACCTATCAAAGAAATTCCACCACCTATGAATTTACGCCAACTACAGAGCCTACAAGACAAATCTAACTTTTTACGTTGTTTTACACCATTCCACCTCATCCATGGGATCGAAGCCACCCTCCCCATCGAGTGAGAAATTCCTACGTTACGCACTGCCATTGAGTTATTACCTAACACTTCTCCAATGGAGCAGTGCTTTCTAACCTTAGATTTATTGGATGAAGATCATCGGTCTTCATTAGAGAACAACGAGGCAGCTAAAAAAAGGTCCAAATCCACCTTTGACCGCAATGTCAAAATTTGTTCATTTAACGAAGGAGATCTCTTCCTAGCCTACGATATCGCCCATGATACTCTCGGTCATGGGAAATTTGAATCATTATGGCATGGACCCTACATTTTCCAACACTGCCTCACTAAAGGCGCATACATCATGGCCTCTCTAGAAGGATATCCTTTCAAAGAACCGGCAATGGGTTGTACTTAAAGAAGTTTTACGCTTGAGCGTAGCCATTCTACCTTAGGCTTTTTCTTTGTACACATTTGTAGAGTTTTTAGTCTTCGTTTTTTCCTCCTCTCCTCATGTCTGATCTACCATCTGTGTTAGTGACATATGCATCCTTCATCGGCCTACCACATCGGTTATGTTGACAGTGCTAGTCGTTGGACACATAATCTCACTTCGGTCGCTTGGGCCCTCTATACCCCCTCACATGAACTGCTCTACTCCAGTGACATATGTTTTGGATCAACCACCAACAACCAAGAAGAATACGTCATTGTCATTGGTCTCCTCGCTGACGCCAGTCACTGCCACATTCATCACCTTATCATTTTATTAGATTCACATCTTGTTGTCCTACATCTCAACAATGTATGTCATGTCTGCGATCCTTTCCTCTTTTGCAAATACCTGCAAGTTAGACTCTTATCTCGAAACTATGATTCAATTACATTTACACATATTCCACGCAAATTTAATCAAATAGAAGATAATATGGATAACCTAGTGTTAGATTGGCATTTATTACATTAAGACATCATCGCATATACATAAGCATCATACATCGGTCACTTCATATAGATTAAACATCATCAACCATAAAAAAACATAAACACATATAGACATAACAAGAGCCAATGATATGTATCCATATATATATATGTGTATGTGTGTGTGTGTGTGTGTGTATCTCCTCCAAACTGTCATAAATGTTTACAAAATATAGAATACACATCGCCCATAGGCCAGTGAGTCCCCTCACCTCTATATGTACAAAATGGGTACCCCCTACCCTATACAATATGGGTATCAACTAACTTGTACAAAAATGGGCTCACAAGCCTATATAAATATAAAAAATGACACTCATGGTGCCCCCAGAGCTCCCCCCCAGGTCCTCTGTTAGCTAGAGGTGCCCCACTAGTTAGGGGTCCTCTAGGTCCAGGGGCCATCCGACCAGTCATCATTTCCCCCGCTACAACTGCTCGGTGGATCAAGGTTTGCCACTCTATCATTACACCCACACACTACTCCAGGACCCTCTCATCCTGGATATGGGCCCACATGCCCTCCGAAACACCCTGTAGAACCTCCTTGAATCGTTGATAAAGGTCTTCCCTCCCCCCTCTGGCCTCTTCCCATGGCTCACGTGTTGGTCCAGCATTAGCATCATCAAATCTGCACCTCTGTCCTGCCCTCGACTCATGTGTTGGCCCAGCAACAACATCATCTCATCTGTGTCGTTGTCCTACCTATGACAGTCGCACTGGCCCCTGGTGATCCGGCTCCCTAAACATATCATCCTCACGACCTCAGGGCCCAACATATGCAACCACAAAAACCAAAGGTAGAGTCAGCATCCATATATACCTAATCATATGCTACACTATCAAAATCACAAAACATAGATACACAAACATACCTCTCTGATCCCAGTCCTCCCCAAGAGGCAGCACCATGTTCGGGTCGTGGTGGTAGTCCATACCACCGTATGGATACTGTAGTATCACCTATGGCATGTGATGCCACACACATGCCACAGTGGCCATGAAGTAGTGGCCACACTCTCCCCAACCATGATGAGCCAACACCTGGGCCCACCGCATCAATCGCACCTCTCGTGACCATGAAGGTGTCAACAAAATCCTTGGGCGCAAAAGAGGCACCCTCTCCAGAAACCATATGACCAGGATCGACCAAAATGAAAAATAACCAGAATCGGTGGTCCGAGATCGGTGAATATTCCCCATAATTATGGAGTGCAGCATCAACCCCCAAGCAAAAAAATCCCCATCCAATACTCTCTCTACAATCCTCAGTTGACCACCTGTGATCTGCTAAGTTGCCAAGGATCCATATATCCTCACTACCATGGCAGTGATGCACTGAGGCAAGATCTCATCCATTGCCTCGATACGGATAATAGAACCCGACATCGGTTTCAGTCCCAAATATTAGCGTCGTTCCATGTCCACCAATCTCACATACCCCAATAGTTGGGGGTCAGCAGGAAGGGCCATCCCCTGGAAGAGGAGCCCCGTCAGAAAGTATACATCCTCTAAAGTTGAGAGTGTCAGTTGTTGTCCCTAAAAATTAAGCACTGTAGATAAGTGCTCTACATGGATATCAGATACTGAAGTGGGAACTCCTGCAACCATATCAAAAGGAACTCGAAGAACTTGAGCAACTAGCAGACTTCCAAGTGTCTCTGAATGCCTGGATACTCTCTCACCACTTCTCGGAGGCAGTCCCACTCTTTCTCCCTCCTGTGTACTGGAATAGTCCTCTCCCATCACAAGATGATCACCTGCATCCACACAAAAACACTTGGTCATCCATCATCATTCATTAAAAACATAAAAAAATTCAAAATTTCAAACACCCTTAGCTTCGCCTCCAGTGCACATATGAAAACTGATGTGCAACTATCTGTGAAACAATTGTGCATCAATGTGAAATTGTCACCCCGATAGGAGTGCACACATGCGCACCTGTACTCTACATAGTTGTGCACGGATGCGTAGATGTCTGAGAAACACCTGCACACTATGCGCAGCTGTCATCTTAATAGGTGTGCATCTAATGTGTGCATGTTTTTCCCTCCCCCATGCCCCTATGCGTGGGAGATGGACTTATACCCTTGCATCTGAGTGTGGGTATTATTCCTTCTTCCACACATTATTGGGCCCACCCGTAAACCTACCCTTGTACGTTCATTCGTACGAACCCTAACTCACAACTAGGAAATGCATGTTAGGCAAGAGGATGGGACCACCAACCTGACTCTCGCAACTCCTGGATCGATCGGATCAAGCTTCCGTAACCTCCAAATCTCATCCAAATGCTCTTGTCAAATCACTATAGAGATGAGTATGAATGAGGTGGCATTGTGGGCCCACCAGCCATATATAGTCCCTTTTTCCAAACTTCCACACTCAGTTACAGGAGCCCAGAGCCTCTATTTCCAAATCTATCTTCAGCCACGGTATCATGGTCCCGCCATCTACATAGTCATGTTCCCCGGGTCACCATCTGAACTTGGCCCTAGGGGAGCATTTTCTCACATCACATCTAGGTACGCATGCTCATGTTCAAAATTATCAAATAGTTGTTATATGTTCTTTATCATCAAATAGTGTTCACGTCGGGTATTCAGTTTTTAATGTGTGCAAGTCCTTGGTCATCAAAAACAACGCAGCCCCTTCAGGTATATGTTTGACATTGGCATGTAACCATTCCTATGAATATCAATTGCATCTCCCAGTTGTTATTGGATAAATCTGTAGGTGCGGACACTAACTGATCTCCCTAGATCCACCTAGATCTAGAACAAAACACACCAGAACATCATGCATTCCTTAAGTTTTAAATATTGAATTTACTAACTAAAGAGGGATAGGTGACATACCGTTTAAACGTCTCTTTGTCTCCCTATCACCATCCTAGCTTCGTTCCAACACTCATACAATGATGATCCTGCAAAAGAATGCAACCAACCAAAGTGATAGTAATACCATAAACTCAATATAAAACTATGTATGTGATCAAGGAATCATACAATAAAACACAACAAGCTTTATAGGAAAGAATCATATTACTGTATCACATTAAATGTGAAAGAGATATTACAACCATGGCCTTGATGTCGTAAGGTCCCTTCCAACTGTCCTTCATTCCCCACACACTCCCACTCCAAGAATTCTGAGAGCATAGATCTGATAATATTCACAATCTATCTTGACAAAATGGCTCATCTAGCCAAGCTAACAATCTCCAAAGATCAATCCAATCCAAGCTAATCTCATCCAAGCCCACTTTCTCCATGAGAGCTCCTCTCTTTTTATAAGTTGAAGATGATAAGATGAGGAGGTTAGGATGATCCCGCCAAATCATGAAAGTGAGTAAGATCCAAACCATTCGGATGCCACCTCACCATGGAAGTTTCTCCTTCTAGAAGCATCGAGAAGATGCTAGTTTTCCCCACGTATGAGCATTCTCACACCCTTATTATAGAGAAACCTATGAACCTCTCGCAACCCAGCTATGGTGTAGCCTGCGAGAATCAGGAATTCTCGCACCCTAGCCATAGTACAGCATGCAAAAATCTTCTTTAATAGGGTTTTCATAAAGGAAAATGCAAATTCTTTTCTCAGGAAAAGTTCTTCTCCCTTCTTTCTTCAAGAACTCAGTCCACTGACCCCTCTAAAGACTATAGACAGGTTTACATCATTAACGGTCATAGGGATGACAAAAATAATGTGTAACACCAGTCACACCCTCCGACGTTCACCTTTAGGGTCCTTACATCCGGCTCTGCAGTACCATCACCTCTATTTCATTTTGGTATTGTTACCCGGTAGCACTCTCCCCCACATGAGTTGTCCCATTCATAGTTCCCCTTGGAAATTTGATACTCATGCTTTTTTCACCCCCTAGGGATGACAGTCCCAATAGTCTTATGCTAGATTTCCCAATGGACTCCCAGGTTATCTCATCTCATTTCTATTTGACTTCACCTCCGCAGTATCATTAACCCTCCATTTCATCCACCATCATTTTTCCCATCTGCAAATTGTCCTCCATTCATTTACCTCATACAGAAACCCACCCATGGGGCCCCCACCCTTCACCAGTTCTCTTCACAACTTGTGCCCTCACAGGCCAAGATATCTCGCACTGGGACACTCATTTATGTATCTGTACACTCATCCCAAATTATTCTTTATTTATTTGGTAACTGTAAAAAGCCTTTGTTTCCAGCGTTTACTTAGCTTTTTGTCATCGCCCTTGATGACCTTCTTTTCTTGGAAACGCAACCCAAGACTCCCTTGGTTAGGCCATCCACTCTCCTTTTTTCATTCCAAAATCGTTCATTAACCCCAAGTATCCCAAAGTCCATGTACCCCTGCTCTCTAAGTTTGTCCACTTTGTCAAGCCTCTGGCACAATTTCACCCCATATCTAGTTGTCCCCCTGACACTAGATACAATTTTACGGTTGTTTCCAATCACCCTTCAAACATACCCCCAACCAAGACAATCTTAAGTCTCACCGCATCTTGACTTCATTCATGTTCCCTATCAATCCCTGATCTTATTTTCATGGATTTCATGAAGCCCTTTGCTTCTTGGAGTCACATCTCCCTTTCTGTCAACATCAACACAGTTTCCAGAAGGGCGATAGTATCTTGACTCTCATTACCTTCACAATGAGGAGCCTTGAACGACACAGAGAGAATCATCATTTCTCTTTGATTTCGTTGACCCCCATAACATTCGAATTTATCAAAATCACATGTTATGGTGGGTCTTACCATGCGACTATTGCAGTTTTTTTATACCAGTCAAAGACCTCTGAATTTGTTAGCCCATCAATGCCTATGAGTCATTGACACTTATTACAGACATCCTTGCCTCATTTCAGAGTATGTTCTCCATTCAGAATTGTCACCTGTCATTATCAAACCACCCCAGAGGGAATTATAGTTATCTACATCAGCATACAACTTTAGTTACTCTCTTACATTTTGAGTTACATGACATGAGCATGGGGCATGCTTGCCTTATTTGTACACAGATTTTATTTTTTTCTCCTTAGAGAAAGGTTTGGGTCCCACAGTTTCCCCTCTCCCTCCGACAGATCACTCTTGTCGTTCCTCTCAGCACTCTTCATTACAATGGCACTCTTAGTAGAATAAACATTGATGCATTTTGGCTATATGTGTGCTCCTAACCTCACACATCAAGGGGCATCTGTTATCACTGAAATTCCGTCTACAACATTGCATGCAAATGGTTACAGAAATACAACAATGCCAACAAAAATTAGTTCACCTACATCACCAAAATGCATTTCAAAAGGAAAAAACTATACAATTGGGAAAAAATCGACATGCGCAAAATCACTACAAGAAGAGCGCACATAGTGCGCAGGCCAACAAAGCCCATAGAGCACACAATGCGCCAAATGTGTGACTGTGTATGAGAAAATCTATGCACTCCTGTGAACGATGTATTTATGGTTCTTGTCAGCCCTCCAACCACTTATGGACCAACTCCCAACTTGATTTGACCTCCATATCTGAGGAAAATCTGAATGGGGGGTTGGTCAAGGACCAAAGACTACCCTAAAGGGCCCCTTGTTCACACTAAGAACCAGTTGAATTTATCCTTGAAGAAATGTTATAAATGGAGGCCATGGGTGCACTAAGAAACCAAGATCTTCATAGCATTGTTATTCTACCTCAATTATCCCTTGAGAATCCTCTTTTCTCCTTGGAGTATTCAAGCATCATTGCAATAGGCCATTCCACTCACCTCTTGAGGGAATAGACATTGATTTTCTTCATCATTTTCCATTTTTCTCCCATTGTAAGAAGATATCTCCATTAGGGAACTCAAGATCCCTCCGAAGGAGGAAGAGGGGACCCATAAGTCCTCATTTTTATCTATGGTTTTTTTCCAACTAATATAATTATCCATTGGTGGCATAATCTTGGTCATTGGTTGATTGTTTATGGTTATAGGTTTCTTATGCATTATAGTTTTTATTTCTTTAATTGTTTTAGTTTGTTTATTTGTTTATTACATGTTGTTGGATTTTTAAACCCACTCACAAACTTTTGTCTTGTCTAGCAGGCCCAACTAGGCATGCAAGTGCCATTGTTTTTCTCACCCAAGTGACGAAACGAGCACAACAGACCTACAATGTTGTGTGGTACAGGGGGAGCATTTGACGTTTTCTACAGCAGAGGACATTTATTTTTTGACCGGACTCCCATTCTGGGGGAGATAATTGGCCACTGATCCCCATCTACTAGGGGAGGATAGGGTAGATACTATCATGGAATGACATTGTTCTAGGTTGAACCTTATGTCAGGTTTGGTAGTGCATATTGAGGCCCTAGATGACTTTTTGACAGAGTGTATAGCGGCCATGGTCATGAGTATTTATGGATCCTTAGGAACTCAGTGGATCACAGGTGGGCAGCTGAGAGTGTTCGAGGAGGTTTTGTATGGAGACCTATTTGTGTGGGTTGTGATGATGCAAACCCGGATGGTATCTCAGTTGAACCAGTGTGGGTGTGCCAATTCCGATGACTTTTATTTTGGGTCAATATTGGTTGTTTGTTTCTTGGAGAGGGTGCCCCTATTACGCCCTCATATTCTATTGGCACCAACGTCACGGTGAGAGCCTCGCTTGATGCGGTGGGTGCATGTTTTGGCCCATCATGGTGGGGGAGAGGGTGGTCATTCCTTTACGACCAAAGTTGCTCGAGTGTGGCAGAAAATGCCGCGGGTGATATTACATTTTCCATATGTGGGTATGGATTACATACATGATCCATACATGGTGCTACCTCCCAGGGAGGACTGGGATCATAGAGGTATGTGTGTCTTTTTTATTTTGGTAGATAGCGTTGATCAAAAATGTGTATGGATGTTGACACTATATCTAGGTTGTTTTGCAGATGTTGAACCTCAGGGTCAGGATGATGAGGTCATCCAAGAGCTAGCTCGATGGGAGCCAATAAAGGAAATGGTTGGGAAGAGGCGTCGATGAGATTATTCCAGTGCAGGATCGTCGAGAGAGCCACAGAGGGATGTTGCAGCCATAATAGAGTATCTGCATCGATGGTTCGAGCGAGTCCTACAGGAGGTTCTAGAGGGTGTTTAAGCCCACATCTAGGATGATGAGTTGTTGGACCAGTGTGTAGGAGTACCAGTAGAGTGGCAGGCACTGATTCATAGGGCAGTGGTGGCAGGGGCAGCTATAATGGGTCAACTGCCTCCTAGAGCTGGAGTGCCCCCAGTTGGTGGGGTTCCTCTAGTTGAGAGGGGATCTAGGGGGGAGATATAGAGGCACCATGAGTGCCAAGATGATATGTATGGGTTTGTGGGCCTGATTTTGTATAGGGTATTTTATACCCAGTTTTGTATTCATAGTGATGATGAGACTTATGAGCCTACAGGTCGATGTGTATATATATTTTTTGTAAAACAATGATGACTTGTTTTATATATATAGTGGATATATCAATGATCATAATTGTCTTTGTGTTTTTTTTTTATGGTTGTGATGTCTATTTCTATCTTTGACAGATATATCATGCTATGTATATGATGTTTTTAATGTGATAAATGCCAATCCAATACTAGGTTAGCCATGTGATCTGCTACTTGATTGAGGTTCCTAGGAATATGTGTAAATGTGATAGAAGCAAAGTTGTGAGATAGGAGTACAACTTGCAGGTATTTGCGGAAGAGGAAAGGATCGTGAACGTGATACATGTTGTTGAGTTGCAGGACAACAAGCTGGGAATATAACAGAACGCTAAGGTGACGAATGTGGCAGTGAATAGCCTCGACGAGGAGACCAATGATGGCGTCATATTAGGCTTGGTTGTTGGTGGCCGAACCTAAGAATATGTTGTTGGAATGGAGTAGAACATGTAAGGGGGTATAGAGGGCCCAAGTAGCCGAAGAAAGATTATGGGTCCAACGGTTGGCACCATCAGCGTAACCAATGTGGTAGGTTGATGGATGATACATCTGTCAACAACACGAGTGATAGATCAGACATGAGGAGTGGTGGCTGATGTGAAAGAAGACTAAAAACTCTACAAATGTGTATAAGGAGAAAACTAAGGTAGGGAGGCTACGATTATGCATAAAAATTCTTGAAGTACAACTCGTTGACGAGTTCTATGAGGGGTAAGCCTTCTGGAGAGGCCAAGATGTAGGCACCTTTACTAAGGAAATGAAAGCATTGTCTTCTTATTCAAGAAATCATTCACAATATGAGTAAGGCTTTGAAACATTAAGCATATGACTTAGCTATGGAATTCATATAACTACAACAAAATATGAATAAAACTCATCTACAGCAAGATCTAATCTAAAACATGTATCAAAGATTACTTGAAAAGAACATATAGAAAGAGTGTACTAGTTTGGCAAAGGGGGCCCTCCAATGCTTCACTTGTACACTTGAGTTGTCTTAGCTAAGAAAGAGCTCCAACAACATTCACATCATCATATCATAGGCATTATCAGGAACAAAAACGTAGAACTGATCTCAAGAGTGCAAATTCCAAAGTTTCTTCATTCACATTCAAGGTTGTCATACTAGTCTATGCTTTAGAGTATTTATACAAGAGTTTTAAAACTAAAAATGCTAATAAATATCCTAAATATCATGATCAGATCCATGATATATTCTAGGAAGGTCGAATTCCTCCTTCAGATCCATAATATATGGCCAAATCCCACGAAAATCCAAAACTGTCCATGATTTAAGGCTAAAACAGGGTATTTTCTACTTAAGTGGCCATGTTTGACCAGCGTTGACAGGACATTGTTATAACCCTAAAATGCACCATACAGGTTTACCTGGCATCAGGCCAACTCATGCCTCTTCCTAGCCAAAGCCTTGCTGAGTAATTCCTCAAAAACCACTTAAAAACAAGCAACCCGCGCCCTAACTTCTCACTGGGCGC
>SNQJ01S0190053.1:0-11167 GCA_010110895.2 Picea sitchensis
TTCATCTTCATTCTTGAAGACCAATTGAAACTAAGCAGGAACTCACTTTCTCCTTGGTTACTCCCTTTGTTAACATATCAGAAGGATTATGGCTAGTGTGTATCTTTTCCAACTTTCAATGTCCATCTTCCAAGGAAGATCGTATGAAGTGGTACCTCAACTATATATACTTAGTCTTTGAATGGAAGGCTGAGTTCTTTGCAAGATGAATGGCACTCTCACTGTCACAGTACAACCTATTATTCTTCTACTTCTTTCCCAATTATTCCATAAACCTCTGTAACCAAATCATCTCTTTAAGTAACATACTCTGCCTATGTTGTTGAAAGTGCAACAACCTTTTGTAGTTTCAAAATCCAACTTATTGTTGTTCCACCTATAGAAAAAACATACCCTGTGGTGCTCCTCCTGTTGTCTTTATCACTTGGAATATCTAAATCAACATATCCTTGTAGAAAAGTGTCCTAACCTCCAAAAAATAATGCATGAGTATCATTACCTCTCAAATACTTGAGAATCCACTTTACTACCTCCTAATGTTCTTTATCTAGATTGTTCATATACCTACTCACAACTCCCACTGCATGTGCAATATCTAGTCTTGTGAAAACCATTCCATACATCAAGCTGCCAATTGTTGATGAATAAGTGACCCTGGACATGTATTCTATCTCCTCCCATCGGGGGACGCTACCCTCGAACCCCCGTCAGGGGCCCGCATTCCCCCGGACCCCACAAAAAGAGTAACCCCCCTTTGCACTCCCCCATGTGGAAGAGTGTACATACTTATGGGGTGTAAATACTTCATGGGGTATAAACATGGCTGAAAACAAAATACCTCTGAATTTGGAAGATAATCAGGCTCCACAACCAACATTCAATCCCTTGGCTAGACATGGTGTCTATGTCGAAGAAAACATTTCTATGAATCCTGAAATTGTCAAAAATTTCTTTATCGGAGCATAAATCTCACAGGACAAGATCTCTCAATATACGACACTTTTTAAGGCATTTGGAGATGTGTTCATATGGTCTTACGAGGGAATTCCTAGCATTGATCCTCGAATAGTTCAACATGAAATTCAAACCTATGAAAATGCAAAGTTGGTTCGACAAAAGTTAAGACCTGTGAACCCGAGAAAGGTAGCGACAATAAAAGAAGAAGTGGAAAAGCTACTCAATGCAAGATTTATCTACCCAGTTCCTATGACGAAATGGGTATCCAATTGTTATAGTCCAAAATTCCACATCTATGCATCCAAGACATTGGCCCATCCATTTGCATACTTTGCCAAAAATATTGTTTAGGCTTCCTTCTAAAAAACCGGTTTTTGGATAGTGTACACATCCTGCTGCACTAATAGCCCACGTACACATGCATTTTTCATTCTATTTAGCCCGTGTACATACACCAAATGCCTACTAGTTATCCCGTGTTTAATTCCCAAAGTTGCAAAAAATATAAAATTGCGCGGAATTTGACGGAGTTTACGGTCTATGGAGGGTTTCCTAACCATTTTAGCCTTTGTAGCCCATCCCCAAACTGAATAACGTTATTTTTCTAATATAAAAAGATATCTTGGGGAGTCATTTAGACACATGAACAAGAAAACAATAAAACTTTTCCAAAATCCCTTCCTTTTCATTTCCCAAGATTTGCATCTTGCTCTGAGTTTTAGCCTCAACTTTCCCCTCCAGACTTTCTCCCTATGCAACCCTTCCCCCTTCCCTTGATGGTATTATGGTTGTGAGAACACAATGTGGGATTTATGCACTTGGAGCCACGACAGAGGAGCCTATAATTGGTTCGTAGAGCGGTTGCAAACAAAGGTTGTAACCATTTTTATCTTAAATTTGAATAAAAGAGATCATCTTTGTCCCAAAACCCTATGTTCACATGTTCTTATCAGTTTGAGAATTTACATCTATATTTAGGATTTTAAAAGTGATCATAGAGATTGTATATGTGGTTTCATTGTATTATTAACCCCTTGCGGGTCAACTTTGGGAGGAGATATGTGATCTAGGAGGCAACAACAAGCGGAAGAGGTCTACGTCAACTGTAAGGATTGTAGGTGCAGTCATCGACCCTCTCTTCCCTCCTTATCACTTTGTCTAGATATTTTTGGGACATATTAAAGATATATTAGTGTTTTAAGGGAGTTATCTCTCTTCCTATTCCTTAGACTCAGTTTAGGGGAATTTCCCCATAGCATAATTGGCGACTCCACTGGGGAGTCTCTTTAGGATCTTAGTGGGAGATCTTGGTTTGATTTGATTTTCAGTGTCTTTCTGATTTTTCTAAGTGTTCTGATTAATTTTGGGTCTTTGGACACCTTCCAGGTTCCTACCAGCTTCCCTTTCCCAGGTTGTATATCCAAATGTTTTCTTTTTTGAAAATTTGCAGAGGTTTACGTGCCATGCTTTATGTACAACATGCGTACATATGCGTCCTGCATTATACACAACCCACATAAATACACAGGCTAGCCCTGCACAACACGTGTCTTTGTTGATTTGGATATTTTTTTCAAAATATTTTCCTTTTCCTATAGGAAACTTGTGGTTCCCAGGTCTTCCTGAGTTCCAGAAGCTTTTATTGTTTGGGGTTTAGATAGTTTGCAAGCTCAGATTGTTTATGAAAAAAACAAATCCTCTTGTCTCTCTGTGTTTCCAATCATTTTTGGCTTATTTTTAGCTTGAATTTTATGGGGGGTCATGAATCATGTATTATGCATTTTCTTTTAGCATATTTTGTTAGTTATTCTTTGATTGGAAGAAAATAAAAAAATAAAAAACTAGTTTTTTAGGTCTCTTTCTTTCTTTGCATTTTCTTTGCATTGTTATTTGAAAAAGAAAAAGGAATTAGCATAGGGTTTTGTTTTCTTCTCATCTTGAAATCATTTCAAAATAAAAATAATAAAAAAAATCCTTTCATTTGCTCTTTTGTTTCACTCGAAAGTTTCATTGTGCATTTTGCATGGAAAGGAGAAAAGATTTCATTTTTAGGTTTGAAGGATTGTTCATGCTTTTTGCTTGAATCTCTCTTTCATTTGTAGAATTAGTGTAAAGTATTGTTTTCCAGTGTTCTAATAAGTTTCATTTTTTAAAGAGTCTCAAACAACACAAGTTTCACTTATGTTCTTTGAGTAAGAAAAGCCCCTAAAATAAACACACTAATCTAAAATATATTAGTAACACTTTTTCTAGGGTTCACCAATAGCTTAGGCTAGGGCCTTGGATTAGGAGTGGAGAGGTAAAATATCCAAGGCCAACCAAAACTTAACTTAGGTGTCTTTGCTAGGGTGTGAAAAATTCACTTTGTAATTACTCAATCCGGGAAGCTCCTCTAACACAGGAGTCAAACACAAGGCCGTGTGGAGAATGATGACGGAGATATCCACTCCTAGTCTCGAAAAAGATTTTGGGAGAGTGTTTATTGGGGGTGAATATTGTAGCGTTACTGGCCCGACTTGTGTAAGACCTCTGAGACACTTGGATCCATCCAAGGTACTCTAAGAGTGATTCTATCCTTGTTTCATTTCATGCCTCAAGAGGATCTTTGGTCTTAGTTGCCTTGCCCATACACTCGGTTGGTTGTCGATTGTACCCCTATGGTTGTTGATTACAGGTTGGTGGACTAGTTGTCATTATATAGGTTGACACATAGGTGACTACAAGGGGTGTATCGCGGTACCCGAGGAGGACTTTATATTTTCTAGGTGACACTCGAAGGGACTGTTAGTCGGAGGTTTGGGTAACTGATTCTCTTGGACAGTCATTTTCCTTTGTGAATGCTTTGGATGATTAGGACTTCATCTCCCTGGGTTGGAAGCATTCATAAGGGTCATTTGTTTGGATTGTATCTTTTTATGATTTTATTCTTAGTGGTGAACTATATGCTCCCTAGTTTTCCATAGCGAGTTGGTCAGTCATTGATTTGGGTCTATGACCTAAGGTGGTAGACCACCCACTCCACCGATCATGAGGAATTTTCAGTCTTCTTCTTAGAAACATGGAGCTACCTCCTTATAGGCATATATTTTTATAACATTGGTTCACCCGAGTTAGTGTATGATACTTTTACAGACTTGAAAAATCCCGCAAGGGAAGAACCTATGCATAATATATTCATGGAAAAAGTTCCTAATGATACCAATCAAGGAACCCCTTTGCAATGGTATTATTGTTCTTTTCCTTTCTTAGAAAACATTGGTGTCCCTTTGATCGATACTTTGTACATTCCTGGGTTGAATGTGGGACTACCAGTTTGGTTGGGTACCATTCCAAATGTCCCGAATTCTCTTGACGCTTCTTAGTTAAGAACCTTATGTCATGGGCATCATGTTGATGTTTCTTTGTCAGAAAATTATCCTCCTCCTCCTTCTGTATTCTCTGGTAAAAGTATAGATACTAGTAACTGGAAGTCTAAACGAAATATAAAGTGGAAGAATAGGAAGAAGAAATCACCAACCTCTGGGAGTCATGTTGGAGATAGGTCGTCAACCTCTGCAAGTCATGTTGAAGATTAGCACCTAGCATTTGCAAGTCATGTTGGGGGAAAAAGTCCAGTCACTGATAGTCATACTAGCGATAGGTATGTATCCTTTGTGATTCATGTTATTGACCAATCACCATCCTATACAAATTATATTGGAGAGTTGTTAACAACCTCTACGAGTCATGTTGAGGACAAGAAACTAGCTACTGCTAGTCATGCTGGGGGCATTGATTCTATTGAGAAACCTAGATGGATAGGACATAAGCCTAAGTTCCCTTGTAAGGTTTGCAAGGGAGATCACCTTACTCATTTATTCCCTGGCCTTCCAGAGGCATGACGATTGTGGTCCCTTTCTTCAAGAGCTTCTCATTCTAAGTCTTTTAGGGTTTCCTCACAGTTTATTTAGACTTTGGTTCATGAAGTGTTCATGTCGATACAATATTCGACCGACCCCACTCCTCTTTTGGGGGCTGATGTGTCTTCATACCATGCTGTCTCACAACCTATTCATCTAGTGGTTGATAAAGTGGTCACGTCGATGCAATATTTGTCTGATCCCACTCTTCTGATGGGGAGTGATGTGTCTACCGACTATATTTTTAGCATTTCCAGTTCAATACCTTTATAACAAGGGGGAATTCTTCTCACTTCGAGAACACCTCCTTCAAGTTCTAGGATGGTGTTGGCACAAGGGCAGACCCAACGTTCAACACTACAACAATGCACCAACAAAACCCTAACTACTGGCCCTTTCGGCAACACCTCCAAAGCAGATGAAGTCTCACCCGAGGTAGAGGAAGGGGTGGTTACAGGACTCAGGTGTATGCAACCTTAACTAGGACATAGATTTGTGATTATAATACTTAATAGAGCACTTAGCACTGTTAGTTCATCATTATTTAACCAATGTCTACTCATAGATTAAATAGAGCATCACAACATTCACCCAGATCTAATGCATCTAATCACTTAGCATAAATAAAGAGATTAGATCTAGCAGATTCGAGCACTAAGCAAGTTCACATAGGTCAGATATAGCATCCAGGGTCATCATAAGCACAAAGGACAAACAGATCTATCTATCTATATCAAAGCACTTAGAAACTAAAGACATAAACACATCAAAACATCGCACATAGCACAATAACAAAATATTTATGTCGTTCACCCCCACCTTGGGGATACGTCCACCAAATCTTCTTCTTGATTAGCTTCAATCAGTCATCTACATGCACAGAGCCACAAAAAATCTAATCTACATAGGACAAGAGATATGTGCGCACCTCGCCAGATCCTCCTTCCCCAAGCTAGGTCTAGCAGAAAGCCTTTCACAGTCTGTTACAACCACTTGCACTTAGCTCTACAAGTTTCTCACAATATGCATAGAGCATATACAAACCATACTTGCACTTAGCACTTATCTTATCGGCCAGGCTACTTATGTCACCTAGATACTTATTTATACTTTACAAAATATGCCTAAACATGGGTAAACCCATGGGCTGACATCCCATACCCATTACATAATCCCAAATCCCAAAAAGGACCCAAAAAGGGGCCAATATCCCACGATCTTTTCTTCGTCTTGCGCTCTATCTTCGACAGGCTGTCGAAGTCCCAAAATAGGTCAAACTTGACCAAGGATCTCCCAAAACTTGGTCAAGGGCCAACATATGGTTTCCTTTGACTAGAATGAACTTGTTGAGCCTCACCTTCCTTCTTCTGCACCCTTTCAAATAAGGGTTAAAGTTAATTAAAAACAAATTTACCGATGTATTGTGGATGAAGGATCCTCCACAAGTATTTTATCCTCCTTGGCTTGGAAATATTTGGGTTCTCCCAAGCTTGTGTCTTCTTCGCACGAGTTGTTCGATTTTGACAAATTTCTTAGTCAATATTTGGGTATTCTTCCTTAGTTTCATATCTCGTTAGGTGGGAAGACTGTCCTTGTCGATTTTATAGTGGTGCAAGGCCCACTAGATTTCAATACACTTCTCCAGTGTGATTATGTATATGTTATAAATGTTGTAGTGTCTACGCTCTTCCAGGTGGTGCATTTCCATCACAATGGAAGCATTGTCACTATCGACTAGTTGACATATGATAATAACCATCCTAATTCGACGTTAGTTCAGGTTGCATGGATTTCCCCATAGCACCAACCCTATTCTCGTTAATACGAAGCAGGGTACAATCCGTGTCTGCATGGATTTTAGGGACTTGAATAAGGCTTATCCTAAAGATAAATTCCTGAAACCATTCATTGATCAGATCTTGGATGAGTGTGTGGGGACTGAGATATTCTTGTTTATGGATGGTTTCTATGATTATAACCAAATTGAAATTTTTCTGGAAGACCAACACAAAATGACCTTCATATGTCCTTGAGGTTCTTTCACTTACAGGAAAATGTCATTTGGTCTTAAAAAATCTAGTGCAACATTCCAACAGTCCATGATGTTTTATTTTCATGACTTGAAGCACATAGTGGAGGCATACTTAGACAATCTCATAGCTCACTCATGCAAAAGGGTTCATCATCTCTTACACCTCCGCTTAATTTTTGAATGGTGTCATTTCTATAGGATCCCATTGAATCCACACAAGTGTATTTTTTGTTTGACCTCTGGTTGTCTTTTGGGATTCATCATTTTGAGAAAAGGGATCATGATTGACCCCTTGAAGGTTGAGGCAATAACTTAGTTGCCTCCTCCACATAAAATCAAACAACTTTAGAACCTGTTATCACTCCAAGAAACTCCTTAGGGTTGTAGACTAAGGATGCTTGGTAACTTAGAAATAATGGTTTTTATGTGTTTGGGACAATGGGGTCTTTAATGATCAATGAAATAAACAACTCATCACACATCTAAAGAAACAGTGCTTTCAGGAAACAATAATCAGATCAAGTAATTTGAAAGGGGGGATGAAGAACACTATTCTTGATTGCCAAATACAAATGAATGTAGGGCTTAATGCAAGATAGAGAGGAATCCTTTAATTTCAAGTCTATGAGTTCAATAAAAAGATAACAGTCTTCATGAACTAAAATAAATTGAAAACAAAGTACAGAATAGGAAATATGGACAATTCTGGTATTGAAAACGAAAGGAAACTGAACTTTATTTCTGCAAAAAGAGTCTATACAGTAGCATAAAAATATCTCCTAGTTTGAACCCTTGTCTCTTAGCAAAAATAGGCATTTATAGCCTCTTACAATCAGTTTTACAGATCCTAAAAACATGGATCTGTGTTTAAAAATAGCAATTCAAATGTAGCTAAACAACCTGATAATAAAGATTTAACAACTAAACTATCATTCAGATTGTCTCCAATCTCAAGAATTCTCCATCTATATCCTTCAGCTCCTAGAATCTGCGATGTAATGAAACATGGCAGGACACCTGTCTTGACAGTTGGATTTCTTTAATGTTCATAGTCGATTTTTGAGGAAAATTGTTTTGCATGTGGTTCCCAAAATTCTCTCGAACCTCTGATGCTGAGTCCTTTGCATGCAATCTGATATCCCCTTGATATCTTGGAACCTCTTTATAATCTGTAAAAATTGACCTGCTTCGTCCTTGGCTTCCAAAAATGCTTTTCCTGCTTTCACCAGCTAATGGGCTTTATATTTCGCTAGTTAGCTGGTGAAAGCGCTGCCTTTCACCAGCTAACGGGTCATAAAATTTTGCTTTGAGTTGGTGAAAGCTCTGTTTGAGCCAAAAATGAACTTTCACCTCCAAAATGTGATTTCAACAAAAATTCAATGTGTCTCTGATTTCTCCCCTTGCATGTTTACAGCAACCTGAGCGAGCACCTTCAAATCTGGATGGGACTTTTTCTTTTGTTTTTGCTTCAATCTTCTTATTTTCCTTTTAAGGCATTTGGAAAGCCACCATAGACTACTGTAATCTTTGGTGATGTTTTTCTTTCTTTTCTTCTCTTTAACACTTTCCCGACCTAGTTTCTCAAACGCAGTGTTGGTTTTTGCGAAGTTATCAGACAACTTCTTGTACCTTTCTTTGGTTACCCGTTCCAAAACCTTTGGCTGGGCAATTACCTCTTTCAGATGCTTGATTTTCTAAGTTTTCTTTGACTTAGAGCTTTTTTATTTTTCTCCTTCCTCTGTATGAGTGAAGGTCTCATAATTCTGTGCAAACTCAGTTGACTACTCAGGACTCTTGATGACAGGGCTCTCATATTCTTGCTCTGGTTCTAAGTTTGTGTAGGGTAGATTTAATATGTTTGTTCTCTTCTCTGTAGGCTGCTCTATAGGCTACTCACTAGTGGTTTCAAAGTTCAACCTTTTCTTTGACCTGTGGGATTTTACTCCAGAGATTCTATCTTCTAGAGGTCCTGGTAGGGTCCTCCTCTTTCTCGAATTGCTTTGAGGAGTCAATTGTTTCTTTACACCTTTCCCCTGTTCATTTTCGGGCTAAGTCTGTGTTTCAAAGCCCTCCCAAAATAGAAAATGCTGCTAGCTCCTTCCCTGTTGTCTTAATTTCTCCAGAATGATCAATTTGATAAGGCCAAAGTGGCACAAAATATTCTTCATGCTCAGGGGTTGAGCCTTGATCTTCTTGCAAACCTTAGTTAAACTCTTATGTAGGAAAAAAGGTAAATTGAGAAGTGTTTTACCCGTGAAATGGTCTAGGAGATTAAAATGATACATCATGAGTTTGTCATACCTTCCCTCTGAGGTAATGTAAAGTTGGATTCCCTTAAACAGCTCCTGCCACTCCTCTTCTAGATAGGAAACCGGCATGCTCTTTTTCCATGCATTGTGCCTAAATTCTTCCTTCAAATAGGCTCTGAAATTTAAGTTTTTGGTGGCAGTGGTTTTGAACCAACTCTGGCCTGATCATGGTAGGCTGGTTGTTGCAGCAATGGCAGCTTCATCTACTATTATTTCCAAGGACCCAACACGAGCCTTATTCCCATCAAAAGTTTTGGCAAAATCCTCTACTGTCGACTGGTGACAACCGTTCTGCAGCCTCTCAACAAATTCAATGCAACCTGTGTTTGAAAAGTGCTTCTATACTTCTGGATGCATCTGTAGGAAACATAAGATGTCCAAATATTTTCTGAGTAGAGAACCACTGTGTCTCCTCACCATTTACAGTTTGAAAACCCCAACGATTCTGTATACCAACCCCTGCAAACTGTTGTTCGGGCCGAGGTCTCGCGCTGTTGAAAGCACTCGGGAGTCGGCTCTATCTTTCAAATTCAGAAACTTAGCATACATTCATGAATGATGCATGATAGGGAAGCAATGATCTGATTTGATGTTGTCAGCCCAATAGTACAGCCTCTGTACCTACGCTAATGGGTTTGAACTTGCTATCTTCGGCGCCATGATTGTGGAGCATGAGTTTCTGAACTGGATTCGATTTGTAATCCGACTTGGACGTGGAACTCGAGTTTTCATGATTATCCACTTTCACCAGCGCGCCTTTCTTGATTGCATGATGTGAGTTGATCGCATCATCATTTGATTTTGAAATGTGGATAAACGCACGTGATTCCTTCTTTCTCCAGCCAACAGCCCGTGAAAAACGTCCCTTAGCTATTGAAACTTACCGCTTTCACCAGCACACAATCCTGTGACAATGCTTCTTTGGATGTTTTGAAAAACAACACTTTCACTAGTGCACGGACCTATGAGAGATGCTCCTTAGCTGTTGAAAGTTGCCACTTTCACCAGCTAACACTCATCTTTTAAACACACGTTAGCTGTTGAAAGCAATTTATGAAAAATTTAAAGAGAAGACCTTTATGGGTCATCTTATTTCCAAGACAAAAACCAAAACCTAAGTTTTGCAGCTAGAAAAAATCAAAATTAAATTTGAGGAAACTACCAATAGCCATGCTATCCACCACAAAATGCAACCATAGGGATGGGCTCATTTTGGGAGATAACAGAACCTACAAGGAAAGGCGAATTTCCTAAGGTGTTTTTGCGCTGAACTATGCTAACATAACAAAGGGATTTATGCACCTTTTGAAGAAAGGGGTCCCATTCTATTGGGATGAGGCCACACAATGTTCCTTAGATGCATTAAAGAAATTATTGGTTTCGATTCATTTGTTGAGTCCACCTAATTACAATCGAAACTTCTTGTTGTATTTGGTAGAAGCCAAGTCTTCGATTGCAATGGTTCTAGTTCAGTAGGATGATGAGCTCCATGACCATGTCATATATTACTTGAGCCCCGCTCTCATGGGTCCTGAAATCAATTACTTGCATGTTGAGAACTTGGAGTTGGTGCTTTCCATGTTTTCCAATGGCTTCGACATTATATTGTATTACGTAAGACAACTGTCATTGCCACTATCAATCTATTTCAATGTGTTTTGACTAGGAGAATTATTGGCGGGAAGTACAAGAAGTGGATTGTTTTTCTTCAAGAGTTCGATTTGGATTTTGCGTCTGTGAAATCTAAGAAATATTTTTTCTTTGTTGAGTTGATGTTCGATTTCCCAGTGGAGAATGAGGAAAGTGAGACAATAGACTCATTTCCAAATGAGCACATTTTCCTCATCTCTTCATCCAACCCATGGTATGGGGATATCCTTACATATCTCCAGACTCTGAAGTTCCCTTCAGACTATTCACGAGATGAGCAATGAATATTTCATCACATGGATAAAAACTAACTCATCATC
>SNQJ01S0190054.1:0-11429 GCA_010110895.2 Picea sitchensis
TGACTTAGGCTTAAGTGATTTTCCCTAAGTAATTAGGCTTAATTTATCGTTTAGCCTTAATTCCTCCTTATTTCTCCATCTGGTTCCCTGTTTGTGCCTGACTACAGTCTACGGGAACGTATAGACTACTAAGTCACTCCCTGTTGGCCTAATCTTGGGGATGGGACATCACATTGAAAGGGGCATGCGTCGATAGATCGTGGAGATCTGGGACAGCATGCTCCGAAGAGAAATAAGGCAAAAGGAAGACAGATTTCAGCCGTCGATCAAAAGGCAACACCCGAGATCACAGGATCGACGGTAGCGCTTGATTGCAGAGACCGAAAGTGCTCGGACTTTAATAATCCTAGAGCGGGCCGCAATCGAAACCATGGTATTGCCAAAGGGATACGTGGCCACTGGTAGTGAATTGCGGGGAGAGAAGAGGTGTGGTCTCAAACCACTCTTGGCCGCCCCGCAATCATGTGCTTACGTGAGGTCATAGCTTGAGGTCACATGTGGAGGAAAGGAACTTGCGAAGGGAGCTAGTGTCTGTTATTCGAATTCTTCAAAGAAGCCAGGAAAGAGCCCGTGGGTTTGCCAAAACCTGCACTTTGAAGGAAAGGGGACCTATGTAAAGTAGTTGGGATCTAGCAGAGGCCCGAATAGTCGATCTGACTCCTTGATTTGAAAGATCCTAGACCGGGAGGTCGCGCAGCCCTGAGGGAGAGAAGGGGGGTCTGCATCAAGTGGTATCATAGCCGAATTTTTGTTTGCAGACAACAGACAAAGGAGAAAGCCATTATTTTGTTTGCAGACAGCAGACAAAGGAGAGACGGTGAAAGGAGATAATCTGATAACATCAAGTGGTATCAGAGTGTGCTTTCTTCTGTAGATTTCAGGCGAAAGAGATGAAGGAGACAATCTGACTACATCAAGTATTATCTAGAGATGAATTTTGTCTACAGATTGTAGGCAAAGGTGAAAAGGTGAATAGAGATAATCCGATGACATCAAATGGTATCAGAAGATGAAGTTCACCTGTAAACAGCAAGTGAAGAGAGACAGAGTATTGATGCTCTGTAAAGATTGTTGCAAGGTGTGCAGCAAATGGTAGATAGCCAGGAAGGTTGAAGACAGAAAAGATGGCTACTGAAGGCCACAAGTGTGGTCGAGGAGCAGACCGCAAGCAGGAAAGTAAAGCAGGAATTGACAAGGAGCTCATTGAGATAAGGGCGAGAATGGAACAGGTGACATTGAAGATGCAGCAAGAAGCAAAAGTACACTGGAGGTATGAATGGCATTTGAACAGGAAGGTAAAATGGCCTATTCAAAAGTTGTTGGCCAGAAGGCAGCAACAAGAGTTGAGGAGGTGGCTGAGGGAAGTTAAAAACCTCAGTGACACAGAGGAGGAAGTGGTTTACATCTGTGAACCAAAAATTGGAAGGAACCTCAGTGATGAGGAGAAGATAAGATCAGCTAGAGATCCTATGAACTGCCAGGAGGGCAGAGATAAATTCTTAGATTTCCAGATGGGCGATGAGATGAGATCAAGCAAAGATCTCATAGACTGCCAGGAGGGCAGGGCTGAAATCCCAGATTGCCAGGTGGGAAAGGAAGAAGAGAAGAGACTATCTGAAAGTCTCATGAACTCAGTTGAGAGTTCATATCAGCAAGGAGAGCTGGTGGAGGAGGATCAGAAATGCATTCTGATCATTGGAGGAATTCAGATATTCCTACCAATTAGTCCAGTAGAGGCTAATGGAAGAGTTGCACATGAGGAGGTGGTGCAACAAGAATCCAAGAAAGAGGCCATGGGGCCAAATGATTTTAAAGCTAACTGTGTCTGTGATGCAGGTGCAGCAGAGGAAAGACAGTTGGCAAGAACCGTCAAGGAGGAGAAGAAGGAGCAGACATTGATGTCTGCCCCAGCAGAAAAAGAGGAGAATTTAGATGAATTGCTCACTCAATGGAAGCAAGGGCTGAAGATGTTGGAGGATTGGTTGGACAATCCAGAACTAGAAGATACCTGCCAGGAGACAGTCATGCAGATTGCAGGAGAAGAGAATTCAGCAGAATTGCTCAAAAATTTCAGCCCGGGAGCTGAACAGGGGATGACTGCAATACTGGACTCTGCAGCAAAAGAGGAAGCAGAAAACATAGATTTTGATGAGTTGTATGAGGAACTGGAAGCTCTGGAGAGAAGGGTAAATATGCATATGTAATGTTCCCCACCTCTTGTTGAGGAGGTTTGGCATGACTTAGTGGTCTAGGTATCCCCACTAGGCCATAGTCTCACACTGAGGGGAAAAGTCAACCAAACTAAAGTTATATTCTTAAGCGAACTTAATAAAAAGGTAAAAAGAGTTAAAAAGATAACTCAATGAAGGAATAGAAGCACTGGAGGTTGAGTTAGGAGTTAACCCCAGGGGTTAACTTAAATCAACAAGGAAACAAAAAAAAAGTATAAAGAGAAGGCTAGGGCGCACCTCTCATGCATTTTGGATTTTGGTATTTGCTTGTTGATGGTCTTGAGCATACATTTTTGAGGGTTTTGATATTACAAACCCTAGTGAACAACTCAGTGGTGAAAGATTCCACTCACCTTGTTCTAAGCTTGGTCTCGAGGATGAAATACCCCACCCACACCATTCTACATCCAGCATCTATTCAGGACGACTAGCAGGGCCGTACCAGTTGGATCAGCAGGGCCATACCAGCTTTGGTTTTCTTGCAAGGGCGCACCATTTGATGAGGAAGAGTTCAATCCAGCATATTGAGGAAGTCTTGGAGGTTTCTATCATTGGGGTTTTGCTTGCAAGCCATTGATCATCAGTTTGAGTGTTTCTTTGAGGGATCATCACGTCCTATCATTTGTCTACAGGTTGGGACGATTTCAGGAGGAAGAGGACGAGTTGGTGATTCAATGTTTCTTAGATCTAGAAGGCCATAGGCTAGATCTGACCTTGAAACTTCTCTCAGGGTTTCGTGGTTGCCCGATCTATCATCCTAAAGAGTTTCAGAGGATTCTGAGCCCATATTCAGCTATGCCGTACTATTGGCCATATTCAGGGTTTCAAGAGGGTCATACCAGTTTAGGGTTTCTGCAGTTTGAGGAGGAAGCTTCAGTGTTGATGCTCCATACTTCAGGAGGTGATTGTTATTGCCTTGATCTATCATTCGGAGGCGTTTAGCAGCGTTTGGGGGTCTTCATCTTCAGGAGGGCCGAACCCTTGGTCTACATCATCTTCAGCAGGCCGAACCAACAGCTTGGGGTTTAGGCTTAAACCCTAGTTTGCAGATTGAGCGTTTATCTTCTAATGCAGCCTTTGGGAGGCTTGACTTGTATCTTCGAGAGCATATTGTATGCAGCTCTATTATTGTCTGAAGCCATCTGCAGCTATTCCAGATTTGCTTCTCTATTTGTGTCAGGTGCTTGCTTTCTTATAATAAAGTTCAGCTATTGCTTGTGGTTCCTATCTTGTGTAATGTTGATGATCTTCATATGATTGCAATAATGCTTGTATAATCTGTGGCTGAATAACTGATTAAACCCTAAGGCCGAAATATTCATGGCCAACCTGCATACACAACAATCAATAATCAAATCAGTGGTTAGTTAGTGATTCCAAGCAAAAACATTGGCCTGGGATCATTACAGTGGTATCAGAGCTCTGATCCTCCAAACCTGTAAGGATTAGCGCATGCAGAGGTACAGTGGTATCTTTATGGGCAGAAGGAAGAAGCAGGCTAGTGAAAAAGAAGCCGAAATGGAGGGATCAAGAGATGAAGGTGAGCCACAGGGCTTGGCTTTCTTGGCAGCCGAATTCCAAAAATTCCATAAAACCCTAGCTGGTACAAAAAGCTTGGTCCACCACTTACAGGAAATCCAGGAGACAAACCGGAGGGAACAAGCCGAAATCACTGAGACCTTGAAGAAAGTAGATGGGAATCTGAGAAAGATTGATGAGAACCAGGCGATGATCACTCGGCTATTGATGCAGATGACTCACCAAGGGAAAGACCCTGAGACGTATGGAAGCAAAGAGGCTGGTGGATCCCAGGGTGAAATTCGGTATAATCCAGAGAAGGCTCCCAGATCCAAGGGAAGCCATGGAGGGGGTACATCCAATGAACAGATGGGTAGCAGGGCTAACCCTAGACCGTACTTACCTAGATTCACATATGAACAGGTACAACAGGACCAGGTGGATGACTTTGTTGAGCAGATGGCATAA
This sequence comes from Picea sitchensis, assembly GCA_010110895.2. Lineage (NCBI taxonomy): Eukaryota > Viridiplantae > Streptophyta > Pinopsida > Pinales > Pinaceae > Picea > Picea sitchensis. The sequence continues at coordinate 4,218 of SNQJ01S0190054.1, forward strand.
TGTACTAGGGAATACCATGGCTTGGATATGATAATTCAGAGACAGATGTCCCTGGACCAGTACTGCCAACTCAAGTTCAGAAACAAGCCCAGGCCGAACCACCGAAGCAGTTATGAGTTTGAACGAAGAGCAGGGAAGATGGAAATCACATACTTTGATGGTACGGCCAAGATGACAGCACGGGCATGGGTACAAAAGCTGGACACTTATCTGCAACTTAATCCCATGAGGGAGATGGAAGCCATCAAGTTTTCCACTATGTATTTGGATGGGAAGGCTCATGACTGGTGGTATCATGGACTCACCACACTAGGCCACAATCAAATAGTGACCTATATAGAGTTCACTCAGAGACTCATTGACAGATTTGATCAGGGGGATCCTGAGCTGCACTTCCGGGAGCTCACACAACTCAGGCAAACAGAAGCAGCAGAGGTATAAATTGAAGAATTCCAAAGGCTAGCAGTCATGGTACAGGATATATCACCAACCAGACTTATGATGTTTTTCACTGAAGGGTTGATGGAACCCTTGAAGGGTTGGGTAAAGGATTTTAAGCCTACCAACCTACAGGATGCTATTTGGAGGACAAAGGACCTAAGAACAGCTGCCAAACAAAAGTTTGTACCTAAGCCACCTCTTAACACCAGAGGAAGAGATCTAACAGGCTACATCCAACAGGCTAAGTCGGAAACAGGTGGAGGAGCATACCAACCTGGGGAGCAGTTGGAGTTGAACCAATACAAGAGGAGATGACAGAAGTCAATCTATCAAAGGAGGAAGATGAGTAACAACTCAGTGGTGAGACTGCAGAACTGGAGTCTGCAACAAAGTGGCCAGCTAGTGCCACAGGAGATGAAGATAACATGAAGGCTCAGATTGATCAAATTGGCAAAAAGGAGAAAGAGCTCACATTTCAATGTGCCCAAGGGATGGAGAAAGAAGAGCATTCAGTGAAATTGCTCAAAATTTTCAGCCAAGGAGATGAACATAAGGCAACTGTAGAATTGGGATCTACAGCATAAGGAGATGAGCATTCAGATGAATGGCTCGAAATTTTCAGCCAGGAAGCTGAGCAAGAGATAACTGTAGAATGTGAACCTATAGCAGAGGAGGAAGCAACAGATAGCATGGATCGTGTTGATCTGTGTGAAGAGTTGGAGGCCCTGGAGAGAAGGGTAAAGATGCAAAGGCATCTTATCCAACAAGTTAAGTTGGAAATTGATGGAAAGAAGATGCAATAGAGCATACTGAAGGATGAAAGCCAGCCAGTGGACCAGCTGGACAAAGAAATAGAGAACATAAAGAGATTGATGTTGGAAGCAGCACAAGAAGAATTCATCAAAGAAGTATGGGACAGAAGAAAACCTGCAGGAGCAGCAGGGCAGAAGAAGCAGCAAGGAAAAGGAGCAGATGAACAGCTCCAAGAGAACGTATGGGACTCTGGAGGATCTCAACAGCAGAGCAGAGGGAGCCATGAGCAAGAGCTCATGATTTTCCCAACTGTGGAGTATTATGCAGGAGCATTGTCAGCAAGCACACGTGGAGATACAACTCAATGCCTTAGCGCGCCTTCGAATCATTTAGGAATATGAAATACTGGTGTTTCCTGCAAATCTTTCTTGAATTGATTGAAAACTGAAGAAGAGCAAAACGCTTGGGAGCAAATGATCGCAAGTGATCTCGAAGTTTCACTCCAGACTTTAATGTAACGGTGCTTAAGGGGTAGTTAGCTTTTTTTGAGAAGATAGGTAGTCGAAGGGAAACCAAGGAACCTTTTGGTATATGTAGATGCATTGTATGCCCAAATGAGGTTGTTGGAGGAGCATTGTTACTAAATAGGAGGTAGTTGCAAGTTAGTTAGCAATCCTCAAAGGAGGAAATAGGACATAGAATAGTTCTTTGAGAGAATTGAGAGATCCGAGACTCTGTTACAATCCAGCATGCACATATTGTAATCAGACATTTATCTTAATAGAAAGAAAGCAGTTTTTCATGCATATGAACTTTATCTCTGTTTATGTGTATCTAATGAATGTTATCTGTGTGTGTTTATGTATGTTGTAGATGCATGAGAGGTTTCATTTGCAGTGGGAAGATAGATTTCGCTATCTTTGTTGAGTTTGAAATATCATTATGGGTTCTTTAGGCTGTGCAAGGAGTGCACGACAGAACATTGGAGGTTTTGTAGCCAGCGCAAGGAGTGCGCATCTGAACTCTGTGGAGTTAGAAAAGAACATGCCAGGAGGGCGCACCAGAGTGATAACAACTCAGGGAAAGCCTCTAGGTTGTTGAATACCTTAGAGGAGAAACTGTGTAGAGGAAGCACAGAGAGACAGAGTCACTAAGAACTCTATGGAGCTCTGCCAAGTGGGTATCGAGCATGTGCAAGTGTCCACAAGGAGAACTCTCTGTCGAATTGGAAGAGAGGAGTATCAGAGGAAGATACTCATAGAGTTACTGAACACTCTGTAGAAAACGCTCAGCTAGGTGTGCTTTGAGCGAGAGGTTGCCAGGAGGGCACAAGAACCCTTTGAAGGGAGCAGAAAGGCCGAGACCCTTAGGAGACTAAGTAAATTCAAAGTTCAGAAGGAATAGAGCTTTTAGAAGTGCAAACAAATCCCAGGAAATCTGGCTCGCAAGAAGAACAAAGACCGAAGCATTTGAACACTTATAAATTCTTCCAAGTAAAAAGAAATCAAAAGCTTACGAGGAGGAGCGACAACAGCGTCGGATCTGTTGTTGGAAGAAATCTGGACAGCTAGATTAGTGTCCAGGAAAGCAAAGGAGAGCGCCGAGGAGGAAACAGATCCCAGTTGTTGGATCTGAGGGAAAAGGACCAACAGACGTCTGATCCAAGGTAAAATGCACGGGCTTTAACCCTTAGTGTGCGCAAACACGAAGACTTGCCAAAGTCCCGAAGTCCCGAAGTGATTAGGGACCGTTCATCGTCAAGAGGGACAGGTTGCGCAAGATCCACAACTCCGAAGCGAGAGCACTTCGGAAGTTTGTGGTCAAGGAGAGAGCGGAATCACCGAAGACCCGAAGCAGATCCTGGCCGTTAGCTGTCAGGAGGGTACGTGTAAACAGATCTGAATCTTCGGGTGAAAGAACTCCGAGAGGAACAAGTGTGCAAGAGTTGAGACTCCCAAACCACGAAGAGCTGAAGTGAATCTAGACCATCGGATCAAGAGGGACGCGTGGCGAAAATCCGTTGTCTTCAGGTGAAAGCACTCCGGGAGGAACGATTGCATAAGAGTTTGAAAATCACAAACCCCGAAGAGCCAAACTAATTCTGGACCGTCAGATCCAAAAGGACACACGTTGACGGATCATGAGCTCCAGGAGGAAGCGAAGGTGGAGTGTTGAAACAAGTCTGAATAGCCGAAGTAGCTGGAAGTCGTCGATCTGTGGGAGGACACGCGTCGTTACATCGTGGATTCCGGGTAAAATGCTCCGGGAGAAACAGAGCGTGGAGAATTTGGGACTTTCGAAGGCCGACATCCCGAAGTGGACAAGAGTCGTTGATCTGAGGTGGACGCGTGGTGCCAGATCTAGAACTCCGGGTACGAAATACTCCGGAGGAAAGCGGAAGGCGAAGGTGCCGAAGTCCCGAAATAGAATCTCGATCGTTGATCGAGAAGGGGGCCGATAGTCGTTGATCTGGTCTTGGTTGAAAGTGTCGAAGTCTTGAAGCGGGCTAGAGCCATCGATTTGAGGACACGCAGCAAGAGACATACCATTTCGGGGAAAGTCACTACGGAAGAAAGGGATGTGTTGAACAAGAAACCTCGAAGGTCGAAGAGTCGGAGTTCATCTGAGTCGTCGGTTTTCTAGGGACAGGTGTCAGCAGACCTTCCACTTCGGAAGATAGCCATTTCGGAGGAAGCAAGAGTTGAGAGTTGAAACTCCCGAAGCCCAAAGTGCAAAATCAATCACGATCGTTGATTTGGAATGGACATGTGTCGATAGATCATAGAGATTTGGGAGAGCGTGCTCCGAAGAGAAATAAGACAAAAGGAAGACAGATTTCAGTCGTCGATCAAGAGGCAATGATTGAGATCACCGAATCAACGGTAGCACTTGATTGCGGAGACAGAAAGTGCTCAGACTTTAAAAATCCTAGAGCGGGCCGCAATCGAAACCACGGTATTGCCAAAGGGATACGTGACAACTGGTAGTGAATTGCGGGGAGAAAAGCGGTGTGGTCTCAAAGCACTCTTGGTCGCCCCTTAATCACGTGCTTACGTGAGGTCATAGCCTGAGGTCACATGTGGAGGAAAGGACCTCGCAAAGGGAGCTAGTGTTCGTTATTCGAATTCTTCAAAGAAGCCAGGAAAGAGCCCGCAGGTTTGCCAGAACCTGCAATTTGAAGGAAAGGGGACCTGTGTAAAGTAGTTGTGGTCTAGCAGAGCCCTAAAGAGTTGATCCAACTCCTTGATTTGAACTATCCTAGATCGGGAGGTCGTGCAGCCCCGAGGGAGAGAAGGGAGGTTTGCATCAAGATTCTTGTAGATTTGTTACCTACTAACTCAAATGGTGTTGAGTCATGTTATCACAGAATTTGTACTTGCCGAAAATCGCAAGGCAAGAGGGTACAGAATTGGCGTAACTGGGAATAACCTATCACTGTCACCTTAATAGGAGATCCCTTTCTATTTAGGAGTATGTCAAGACTACCCTAGGGGAGACGTCCCCGGTGACCTGGGGGTTTGAGAAGGCTAAGGCAAGTAGTCACAGGGAAACCCTTCCCCTCTAACAGATCACTCAAATCAAAGGGTTCTTTATGTCTTATAGAGATGAAGCAAATAAATAATATTGTGTACCTGCCTAGAATAAGACAACAAGGAAAAAAGGAGCACTTTCCAAGTACCAAAATGATTGTTAGTGCTTCATAAGACAATGAACCTTCAAAAAGTAAGCTAGCTGATATGAATTTGCAGCAATACAATGGTTTATAACATCAATTAATATTTTATAACAGCCACAAGAATTATGCCCTAAAAGTGCTTGAAAATAACAAGAAGAAATAGCTTTAGCCTAGCTGAATGATAAAAGCTTGTTACAAGCAACTTTGGCAATCTCTAGCTAGCAAAATAGGTCAATTTTGCAGAGAATTTGCTGCAGTTAGATCACTGAGGCAATCTTTAGCAACAGCAGCAAGTTCTAATGGTCAAAAGTGCAAGAAAACATCATACAAAGTTAGCACTTACCTAGCAGATTGACTAGCAATTATCACAATTGAGTTTTGAATGAATTAAGTGCAAGTTATGTAGGGAAATGTATCCAATCAATGTATGTTTGTATGGCTGTAGCAATGTTTTGCTACAACAGCAAGTTAGTTTGGGAGTTAGTCTAGTTTAGGGTTAGCAAATGTTAGTAAAAGCTTCAAGGATAAAATTTTGAGTGTTTGTTTGATCAATCAACACTTGCAAGTGGTAGACTAGTGCCTTTCTAGGGTAATGGAGTCAATAATGACAGCAGCAAATCTTAGAGGAAAAATAGCAATGATAATGTTATGTCAAAGGGATGGATAGGATAAGAAAGGTGTTGGTATCCCAAGGCCTCAAAAATCCAACTCCTAGAGATACTTGCTAGAAAGTAACAAAGGTTAGGCCCTAGCGATTTCTCTTTTCCTTGAACAAATTGTAATAAAATATGCAAATGGGCATGGAAGAAGGGTTACTAGAGTGCTACAATGGTAGGGCTCTAGTATCTACTTCAAGATAGGTGCCTTTCAAGAAATTTTAACAAGTGGAAGACTATAGAGTAAAAGATAGTAAGATATGTCTTTCTCCTAGGGTTTCAAGCAACCAATTTCATAATCTTAGACATGAAACAAGTAAAATTAACCATAAACATTCATTCACAATAAAGAAATGCAGATTTTCCACTTGCTTCACCAAGAATAATCAAGCAAAAACTCTAGCTGAAGATCCTCCACATGAAAAATTGCCGAAGTACACCAAGAAATGCCTCCTCCAAGAAGTGCGTACCACTCAATTTTAGCCCATAACCCTTAAAGAGGGCCGAATTTCAGACCACCACTTGTGTGATGAGTGAATGATGATAAAATGAGAGTTTTATCTCTCTATTTATACAATATTTATGACCTTTAATTAATTTTAGGTCATCAAAAGGCTGACATGGCCAAATTACATGAAAAATCTAGTTTTTACATAAATTCAATAATTAAAACCCTAATTTCACTTTTAGAGATGACGTCATGCCCTTCTAGGGTGACGTTAGACCCCCAGCATGGAACGCTAGGCCTCAAATGCAAAACACTTAGCCTCCAAAGGCCTCAAATGTTGCCACACATGCCAACTAGCACCAAATCGTCCTCATAAATGCCAAACCCTAACTGGATGACGTCAATGGTTAACACGATGACGTCAGGGGCCTTCAAGCGCCAATGTCATTGTGGAAGGGAAAGACCCCCTTGGGTCTAGGCCTGCCAGAGTGTCTCGGGGAAAACGTTCTCCTTTCCTCCTGGTGCCATCCTTTGGTGTCTCTTTGCCCCTGGTTGGGGTCACAGCATCCATCTGCTGGGCTTTCAGTGCGATGGAGGTCTGAGCTAATTATTTCCCCATATGTACCTGTCCACTGGGCATGGTCTTGCAGCAACAACAAGTATGCCCTCCATGGGCTCACAAGTCACAGGGATCATAGCAATGTCAATCGCATCCAATAATCAAATTACCCAAACATGTGCATCAAACCCCCTTTACCCAAACAACTGCTCAAATACATTATGCAGTTTAACAAGTCAAGTTTGGAGAGGATCTCAGGATGTCCTATTGGGCTAATCCTCCTCAAGTTTGGGGTGTTTCTCAGGTGAAGACCAATCTAGGTCATGTAAGTGTGTGAAATGGTGCAGGGGGAATGTTGGGGCAAAGGGTGTAGTGATAACAAGGAAATGTAGATATTGTCTGTGGGTGCCTCTGTAGAGGGCGAGTTGCACCTTGTCATGGATGCCATTGTTTCCTAGCCCATTCAATGCCTTTTATTCTTTGTCCTATTGCTTTTTCTTTTCAAGAGAATAGGTGGGGGACACTGTCCTGGCATGGTGACCGGTGGTGACAGCGTTACCCACAAGCACTTCACGAAAATGAGAAGGTTGGCTCGTGATGAGACCCCCTTTCTCTTGGCTATGCCACCAAGAGCCACTACCTTGGTTTGGTGACCAGATAGATGGTAGTGTCATATCGC
>SNQJ01S0190056.1:0-18145 GCA_010110895.2 Picea sitchensis
TGAATATTTTTCCAAACAAATATTGGGAGGTTATGTGGAAACCAAATTTGGTTTGGTCTCCCATCCAACTCCACTTGGCCAATCAATACAAGATCTACCCAATAGGCCATCTGGAGCAAGTGGAAGTAAAAATAGAAGCAATGAAAACAAAGGCCAACTCTGAGGTCATCGAGATTATGGATGAATCTGATCCATATCCTACATTACTAGTTATTGATTGGGCCTTTGACAATAATGCGGTGTTAAACTTGAAGAAGAGGTAGATGTCCTTTGAAACAGACACCCTACACTTGGTCAAACCACTAGATCCATATGAAGGTGACTGGTATAATGAGCATGTGGATGGCGATGCACAGAGCTCAGTCATTGAGAACATTTATAAGATCATAGGACGTAGGGAGAACTACATCAACCCCACCATAGATGGAGAGTTAAGTTGGAGGATTTTCAAGTCTTATGACATGGATGTTGAGGATGCTATGGATCGTTGGAAATATAGGATCTAATATGTATCAACCAGGAGGTGTTCGCATATATTTGCAGAGACGCATGGGGAAGAATTTGGCTCATATCAGTATGATGGATAGGAACCGATGGACAAACTTATTGCATGGCTACAACACTTTCCCAAGCATCAAAGGGCTCTCACGCTTGATACAATACTCATAGGAATTCCTACGCGTTGATGGGTTGCACATCGACAACGACATTAGGAATGGACAACAATCAAAGCATCTTTGTGTGAACGATTCATGCCTAATGTTGGAGTAGGTCATTATGGGACAAGTTTTGGGAATCACACAGGATCAAACCGCACGACAAGTTGACCAAGGAGCAATGCGTGCAGAGGAAAGGAAGACAATCAACACATTTTAAGGAGTCAGTGCGCGCAGAAGACGAAAATTAGTTAGAAGTGGTTAGACCTTTTGGTCCATTTTGTAACATGCTAAGCCCTAATATCAATGTATAAATATGTAAAGGTGTTTTAGGAAGAGAGAGTCAAAGATGATGATAGTGAGATCGAATGAGATAAGTGTGCACTGTTTGTGCAGATGGATAGGGAATTTTGGGTAGAATTGATGTATCTTATGTGAGCACAATGCACACTTGTTGTAAATGAGTAATACAAGAAGCCATATATTGTGGGCGTAGCCTAGTTGGGGTGAACCATGTTAAAGTCCTATGTTTTGATGTGTTTGTTTCCATGATGGGTTGGTTTACTCTGTTTATTGTACACATGTAATAGATTCTTATGGTTTAATATGAATATGTATCTAACGGTTTTGTGCACATGTTGAATGATTAAGTAATATGATTTTTTCATACATTATTACACTGTTATGATTTCGGGAACAGGGTGTATTGCATGTTGAATGAATCTTAAGTCATAATGAATGTAAGAACAATCTCCATTCCCTTCATGACTGTGAAAACCTAGTTTTTGTAGTCCCCCTAGGTACCTTGGGTGAGACTTCCTCTACTTCCAGGTGATGCTGAAAGGGATGATATCTTTAGGGTTTTGTTGGTGAATTAATGTTGAACGTCGAGTATGCCCACTGCGCGCTAACAAATGGTTTCATTGTTGAGACCGGTATCTGCGATTGAGGGGGATGTTGAGACCTAATAAGGAGGAGATTTGAAAATGGTTGAACATGAAGGAGATTGAGTTTGTTGAGGATAAGAATAAGAATCCATGGATCAACGCAGAGAAATGGATACGAAGATATGTGTTTACATATTTGCATGAAATTTTCTTTGTTGATTTTCTGAATATGTTAGCAGAGTGGATCCAGAGATTAGTTGAACAAAAAAACGATTTCGCAATGTTATTCTGAGAAATTTGACTCGTGAATTATTTTGACAAGTCAGTACTATAAGAAATCAGTTATCACGCAAAGTTGAATATTGGTTGGATTGTGTGTTGGGAGGTTATGTTACTAAATTTGCGATAGATTGTAGTCATTCGTATAGTGTTGCTGAAAGGGAATTCTTTAAGGGACTAGGTCAAATATACTCGAAGTCACTATCTACTTGGATTAAGATGTTATTATGTGATAAGGGAGTTATGAAGATGTAATTTGGTTGCTCTATTAGCTAAGCATCTTCGTGCACATTAGGGGACTAGGGGATGGCCAGGTGATGGTGTGAGTGTAAAGAGGGATGAAGAGAAGGAATGAGGAATGGATGGGATGAGGATACCGAGAGAAGAAAAGTGTGCGATGAATGAAGAGATTGGAGTATTGCACAATGGTAAGATATTTAGACCGAATAAGAAGAGGATTATGGATGAGAGAGAGGGGAAACATAGTGGGATCGAGGAAAGAGACATTGGTGTAATACTCCATATGAAAGGGATTTTGTGCACATAAGAAAATATCCATCAACTCAGTCCAATAGAAGAAGATCCCACTCAGACCAAACTCTGCGTCAAACCCACGACCTTGTGTGCGTCACCAAGAACTAAGGTAATATCAGAAGCTTTGTCAATTCTAGTTAGTGAAGGAAGTAAAGATAGTAGTAAAAGTAGTCAGAGTGGTGGAAGTAGTACGTCGAGTTAGTTTTATCAGGAAAGAATATTGCACAGAACATGATGGTAGGGGTAGATCCTACTTTAAGAATGCTTGTCTTCCATGGAGTAGAGACATAGGATCTGAAACAACATTTCTTCATTTGTGAGACAATATGAACTGTGAAGAATTTCCAAGATGATGATGTGAAGATTGCATAGTTGGAAACGACATTCAGAGATCACAAATTATTATGGTACATAAAATATCAAACTACAACCTTTGGGAGAGACTAGAACATTGGAATATGTAATACAAGCTCTATTGAAAGAGTTCCAGAAACATAAGTCTGAGTCGCAGTGCATTACAAAGATGAAGGAGATCAAGTAGATAGTGAATGAATCAGTGTGGGACTGTGATCAAAGATTCAATATACTAAAGGATCGATTGACATTCCAAATTGTAGGATTTTTGGTGCATATATGTTGCCCTTTGACGGAGTAGAAAAATGTGTCACAATTGGAAGCCTTAGAAATTGCTATGAAATTAGAAGCATCATTGCTAGGAGAAAATGGTGCAAGGATGGCTCAAGTTTAGTCCCAGTTAGCATCGATGACTATTCAATTGCAAGAACTTGCGAAAGGAAAAGAAAAATGCAAGGAAGTATGGTGTTTCACATGTAGAACAAAATGTAATCATAAGAATGAGTGTCTATCTTTTCAATAGTATTTGAATACAAGAGCTCTGAATCCACTACGGGTATGGTGCGAGATTTGCAAAACAATGGGTCATGACCACCCAACTGCTTGCCTGTTGATGTAGAAGTACCAGAGTACTGCGAGAAACTTGTTTGGTAACTTTTGTAAGTCTATTAGACATGATGAAAAGGAGTGTCACACACTAGATTTGATGAGAGAGCACACAAAAGATGCATACAAAGTCCAGGGTGAAGAATCTGAAGTAGGAGCTTCGTAGTATAATACTTCAAGAGGTTATAATCAAGGAGGAAGAGGAGGGTTCATAGGTCACGGGAGAGGAAGATTCAGTAGAGGAAGAGGACCAATTATATTTTATAATTGTAATCAACTTGGACATTTTGCGTGAGACTGCCCAAATCCTTGCCCAACTTGTACATATTGCAGACATCTATACCATGCAAGAGAGGATTTCCCACAACTGAATGCAAAGTGGAAAGAAAAGAGTAACCCAAATGTACATATGATAGCAGTAGAGGCATGCGACAAACAACCCAAGATAGTAGCGGTTACTCATGGAGGAACAAGAACTAGAGCTGATGTGACAGATCAAGGAAATAAGATCCACCAGTGGGTCAGGAAAGCAACATAACCTCTTCCATTATTTGACCCTATAAAGGAGAAAGAGACATATATAAAAGCAACCAAGGAAGTGATAATATCATAATGGATAGCATCAAATTTGACCATGCCACCTTTGTATGAAAGGATGTTGGTGTATGATTTGCCACCAATATAAAACCATTTAGAAAGGAAAGTTGACAAGGTAAGCACTTTAAACAATTTTCTAAAAAGTTGTTTTGAACTAAAGAAGGATGATTGTGCTTTGAGTATGTTGCACAAAATGATCGATCGTTTCGCCCAAGATAAAGAGATACTTGTCACACATTGAGCAGTTAACCAGGTGGACCACAATAAGAGGATGAATAGGGAGTTTTGACTCAATGCGCAGATAGGAAACTACGACATGGAAAATATTATTTTGAATCTAGGATCTAATGTGAATGTCATCCCAAAATAGACCTGGGAAATCATGGGTAAGATGAAGTTGATATGGTTTCCTATTCAGTTGAGGTTAGAAAATCAACATAAGACTTTTCAAATTGGAAGGTTGACATGGGTAAGTGTTAGTATTGATGGAGTATGCAACTTGGTCGATTTTGAAGTGATCGAGATAGTGGATGGTAGTACCCCTTACCCAAAACTACTTGGACTTGATTGGGCCTTTTACAACTATACTATCATCGATATGAAGAAGACACAAATGATATTTGAAGTACAAGACTTGAAGGTTACTGCTTCGTTGGATGACGCATCCCTGACATAATCTCTGCGCCCGACGTCCCAGTCAAAAGGATCGTTCTATTTTTTTTTCTCTGAGCCGAAGTAGATCTTTGATTCCCACTGGAATCTTGGTTAAAATCGATCCACAGGTCCTTATCTCTCCTCACAGTCTTCTGCACTCAACCGTGAGCTTTCCTCGACTTAATTTTGGGTCTCGAGACTTTATGATTCTAGTTGTCACGAGAACTACTATTCTCGCGATCCCTTGGTCGTCGAAATGCCGAATCAACCCTTTCCTGCCTTAGCCCTGTCTGGCTATGCTCCAGTCCAAGTGACCAGTCCTCATAAGACCGTAGCCTTATCTCTTTCAGCTTTTACTTATTCGAGGGTCAGACCTCTCGACCTCTCAATTCCCAATATGCCGACACACGAAATGCCGAAATGACTGTGGTCCCGACCTTCCCTTCCTTTCGAGATTTCAGGCTTTTAAATGCAGAAATGTATGGACCTCTTGTCCATGGGATCCCCGATATTCCGAATCCCAATTCTCTGACGTGACATCAACTAGGTCCACAATGTGGAGTTCTCGCCTTTTCGCGTTTTCGTCACTCGTGAAGTTGAAAGACTTCCTCTTCTAATCTCCAATGTCTGAGTCCCCGATAGAGAGGATCTTGCGACACGTGTCCTCTGCCGAACGAACGGTCCAAATGTCTTCTCTCTTTTGGGGCTTTGGATGTTAAGCTCCCGGGCTCCCACCTCCGGATTTCCGAACTCACGAACGTCGAATTCCTGATATGAACTCCCTCGGGACTTTCGCTTCTATTCTATTGTATGAGGGCTTAACTCCCTCACAACTCCTGATAGATCTAACGGCTGTCGGGTTCTCCGCTCAAGATATGACGACTCAGTTTATTCTCCTGTGCACCTCTCCTGCACTGCCTTCTGGACGTGATGACCTTTCAACAGTCCAGATTCATCTGCGATATGAACGGATGGCTACTGTGCCTCCTCTTTGAGCTTCCTCACACGTTTTCTTCCCAGACTTAGAAGAATTTCAATTTTCCAAAGGCCTCAACCTCGGTTCTTCTCCTGCGAGCTCCGCGAATACGAGTCCTTGCCTACGCTCTTAATGATGTTGTTCTTCCTGAAGTGATTATCTCGAATCCTCAAGGTATTCTGTGACTTCTGCGCCTCTGTAGAGTCTTTACGTGCACACAAAGGTGCTATCTATCCTGAGCTTTTCTGTAGCTTCGACCTCTTGGGAAAACTTGTTTTTTTTTTTTCTCCCTCAAATGGAGAATTTGGATGCCCTCCTGGCTCTTCATCTACCCAAGCAACCTCTTGCTGAGTGCTTCCGAGTATTCAGTAACCCTGTGTATATGCTCAATTCCCACCTGGTAGAGCTCTTAGAATCCTTAGTGATTATGTTTCTTCAATGAACTCTCGACATAGTTCTTCCTTTGTGCACTCCTTGCACTGGCTCAATGCCCACCTGGAAGAGATTCACAGAACTCCTCAGATCTTCTCTCTGCAACTGTGTATCTCCTACACAACCCTACCTCCTGATGTGTTCAACAACCTCACGACCTTCGTCGAGTTGTTGATTCCATTTTTTGTGCCCGCAGCACGTCTTTGTCTGAACCCACAGAATTAAGAAGTGCTTCAGTGCACTGGTATTCAGAGACCGTAGTACTCTGTCATGCCCTCCTGACATGAAACCTCAAAGGCCTTCACCTGAAATCAGACACACTCCTGCAAATGCAAACCTATGGCATACATCTATAGCATACAAAATAACATTCACAAACATTCATTTAACACATAGTCATGCAGGAAAAAAATGTTATTTGTATTAAATATGGCAAACGCCTGTATTTACAAGGTGTTCCTGAGCATGGCCTGTAACAAGGTCTCGGCTCCTTCTCTTCCGCTCTCTACTCACAGATTCTAACTCTACTATGCTCTTTCGCTTTCTTCCTCCAAAATGAGATACTAAATCCCTTTTTACCTGAGGGGCTCTTCGAGCTCTTCCCTCCAGTCTACCTACCCTATTCAATTACATTGAATGGGTTGTCTAGTCTGTTATCCGGATCTAGATCTCAGCCTTACAATCATTTAAAGGCCTATCTACTCTATGCCTGCACAAAGGCACGCCTTCCCAGCTCAACAACTTAAACATTTAATTACATTCAATTTTAAATAAAAATGAGGGCAATGCCTCTCTTCAGCTTTGAACGCGTGTGCTTGACGTGACTGGATGGCTGGATGGATGATGTGGAGAGATGCTCCTGCATCATACTCCTCAACTGCAAAATTAATGAGCTCTTGCTCATGAGCTTCCCATCTCAGCTTTGGGAATCCTCCTGGATCCCAAATCATCCTTTGGAGTTGTTCATCCGCTCCATCTTCCTGCTACTGCTGCTGCTTCTTCTGCACTCTTGTTGTTGCTTCCCTCCCTTTGATCAACCTCTCCTTGCTGAAAGTTTCTGCTGACTCTAACATCATCTCTCTGATCTCCTTGATCACTTCGTCCAGCTGCTCCAATGGCTGGCCCTGTTCATGCAGTCTCCTCAGCTGCAAAAATTTTCGGCACATGGGCAGATCACTGTGATCTCCCATGATTTCTTCATCAGCTTCCAACTTCACCTGTTGGATTTGCACGCCCTGCACTTTCACCCTTCTCTCTAGGGCTTCAATTTGTTCATACAGATCAGCCAAACTAAAGTTGTTTGCTTCTTCTTCTTCCGCTGCAAGCTCCCATGTTGCAGTCTTTTTAGTCTCCTGACTGAAAATATTGAGCCATTCCTCGAAATGCTTATCATCCTCTTCTGCTTGGGAAGCTTCAGATATCTGCTCCAATCCTTCTTCCTTGGCGGTCGAAACTGGTTGTTCTGCTTCTGTGGTTGTTGCATCTACAACCCAGATTTATGCCTCCTCTTGGGAAAGTGGTAGGATTATCTCGATTCCCCCAATCATTATAAGGCTCCTCAGATTGACCTCTCGGATGGTGAAAGTTTTTAACTTGTCATCATCTTCATCCACATGGCTTGGAAAACCACATGAATCTTCATTCTCTATCAGCTGTATCTGCTGATCTAAATCCACCTCTGAGCTCACCTGCTCCGTCAGCTCCTCAGGTTGATTCCAACTCATTTCTGAGTTCACGAGACCCTCAGATAGTATCATCTGCTCATCCCTGCCCACCTGGAAATATGGGATGCTTCTACTTCCCTCCTGGCAATCTTCGAGATCCTGCAATGACCTCATATCATTGTCCAACTGGCAATGTGAAATTCCTTGGTTGTCCTCCTGACAGTTCGTGAGATCTTTAGCCGATCTCAACTCCCTGCCCACCTGGCAATTTGGAATTTCTTCTCTACCCTCCTGGAAGTTCTTGAGATCTTCTGTTGATCCCATTTTATTCTCTTCAGCGAGATCTTTCCCAATCTCCGGTTCACATATCTGAACCATTTCCTTAGGTCCGTCGAGGTTTTCAGTATATCTCACCCATCCTCTTAACAGTCCACGATGTCTTCTAGCCATCAACTCCTTGACTGGCCATTTTACCTTTGACTTCATCATGGGCCATTCATATACCCATCTCGGCTTGGGTTTCTGCTGCATCCGCAGTTCAAGATCTTCCATTCTTTCCCTGATGTCGTCAAGTTCTTTCCCCCTTTCGGCTATACTCAACATCTCTGTGTTTTTCCTCCCAGCATACCTACGGCCTTTAGTAGCCATGGTGATGTCTCTGTCTTCCCTCCTGGCAAATCTGCAACTCACTTCTGCAAACCCGAGTGCTTCAACCTCTTCCACAGTCCTCCTAACTGTCTTCTTGATTGTTGCCTACCTGTGAACAATCACCACAGAGTCTTCAACGCTCTGTCTTTCTTTTAATCCTTCTCGTTTCACCTGAAATATACAAGTGAAGTCCCACTTTGATACCATTAACTGACGCAGCCCTGACATAATCTCTGCGCCCAACCTCCCGGTCAAAAGGATCGTTCTATTTTTTTTTCTTCGATTCGAAGCGGCTCTTTGATTCCCACTGGAATCTTGGTTAAAATCAATCCACAGGTCCTTATCTCTCCTCACGATCTTCTGCACTCAACCGTGAGCTTTCCCCGACTTAATTTCAGGTCTCGGGACTTTATGATTACCGTTTTCATGAAAACTACTATTCTCGTGATCCCTCAGTTACCAAAATGCTGACTCAACCCTTTCCTGCCTTAGCCCTGTCTGGCTATGCTCTAGTCCAAGTGACCAGTCCTCATAAGACCGCAGCCTTATCTCTTTTGGCTTTTACTTATTCAAGGGTTAGACCTCTCGATTCTTGATATGCTGACACACGAAATGCCAAAATGATTGTGGTCCCGACCTTCCCTTCCTTTCGCGATTTCAGGATTTTAAATGCCGAAATGTATGGACCTCTTGTCCACGGGATCCCCGATCTTCCGAATCCTGATTCTCTGACATGACATCAACTAGGTCCACAATGTGGAGTTCTCGCCTTTTTGCCTTTTCATCACTCGTGAAGTCGAAATACTTCCTCTTCTAATATCCGATGTCTGAGTCCCCGGTAGAGAGGATCTCGCGACATGTGTCCTCTACCGAACGAACAATTCAAATGTCTTCGCTCTTTCGGGGCTTCTAATGTTAAGCTCCCGGACTCCCGCCTCTGGATTTCTGAACTCACGAACGTCGAATTCCCGATATGAACTCCCTCGGGACTTTCGCTTTTGTTCTATTGTATGAGGGCTTAACTCCCTCGCAACTCCTGACAGATCTAACGGCTGTCGGGTTCTCCGCTCAAGATCTGATGGCTTAGTTTATTCTCCTATGTGCCTCTCCTGCGCTGCCTTCTGGACGTAATGACCTTTCAACGGTCTAGATTCATCTGCGATCTGAACGGATGACTTCTGTGCCTCCTCTTTGAGCTTCCTCGCACGTTTTCTTCACAGACTTAGAATAATTTCAATTTTCCAAAGGCCTCAACCTTGGTTCTTCTCCTGCAAGCTCCGCGAATCCGATTCCTCACCTGCGCTCTTAATGACGTTGTTCTTCCTAAATTTATTATCTCGAATCCTCAAGGGATTCTGTGCCTCTGTAGTGTCTTTACGTGCACACAAAGGTGCTATCCATTCTGAGCTTTTCTGTAGCTTCGACCTCCTGGGAAAACTTGTTTTTTTTTTTCTTTGTCAAATGGAGAATTTGGATGCCCTCCCGGCTCTCCGTCTACCCAAGCAACCTCTTGCTAAGTGCTTCTGGGTATTCAGTAATCCTGTGTATATGCTCAATTCCCACCTGACAGAGCTCTCAAAATCCTTAGTGATTTTGTTTCTTCAATGAACTCTCAGCAGAGTTCTTCCTTTGTGCACTCCTTGCACTGGCTCAATGCCCACCTGGTAGAGCTTCACAGAACTCCTCAGAGCTTATGTATGCAACGGTGTATCTCCTACACAACCCTGCCTCCTGAGGTGTTTGACAACCTCACGACCTTCGTCGAGTTGTTGATTCCAGTTTCTTTGCCCGCATCACGTCTTTGTCTGAACCCGCAGAATTCAAAATTTCTTCAGTGCACTAGTATTCAGACACTGCAGTACTCTGTCATGCCTTCCTGACATGAAACCTCAAAGACCTTCACCTGGAATTAGACACACTCCTGCAAATGCAAACCTACGACATACATCTACAACATACAAAATAACATTCACAGACATTCATTTAACACATAGTCATGCAGGAAAAACTGCTATTTGTATTAAATATGGAAAACGCCTGTATTTACAAGGTGTTCCTGAGCACAGCCTATAACAAGGTCTCTACTCCTTCTCTTCTTCTCTCTACTCGCAGATTCTAACTCTACTATGCTCTTTCACTTTCTTCCTCCAAAATGAGATACTAAATCCCTTTTTACCTGAGGGGCTCTTCGAGCTCTTCCCTCCAGTCTACCTACCCTATTCAATTACATTGAATGGGTTGTCTAGTCTGTTATCCAGATCTAGATCTCAGCCTTACAATCATTTAAAGGCCTATCTACTCTACGCCTGCACAAAGGCACGACTTCCCAACTCAACATCTTAAGCATTTAATTACATTCAATTTTATATAAAAATGAGGGCAACGCCTCTCTTCAGCTTTGAACGCGTGTGCTTGACGTGACTGGCTGGCTGGCTGGTTGACATGGAGAGATGCTCCTACATCATTGGATCCTGTTGAAGGAAGACGGTATGTAGAACCGGTAAAGGGAAAAGAGCTCAATAACTTGTATAAAATGATCATGTGGATGGACAATTATGTGAATCCTACAACTGATGGTGTACATGGTTGGAGAAGTATTAGTTCTTGTGCATCAGATTCAGAAGAAACTTTGGAGAATTGGCAACAGAGATTGCATGAAGTGTCTACAAGGAAAAGTGCTTGGATTACACGGGCGTTGCGATGGATTGGAACTAAGGTATGTTATCCTCCAAGGTATGATAGACTAACCAATATAACTTCTTTTATAATAAAATTTGAATTGCAAATATCATATCAACAAAGATTATTAGCGTTAGATGCCACGCTGAAAGCGACCTAGGGAAGATGGTGGGACATGCATAAGGATGGAATAAGAGACTGACAATAGTGTAGAAGGCTATTACAAGTCAGGTTCGAGATAGTGAATAAAGATACTATGCAGAAGTATACATGATTTAGTTGTATGATGGAGCATGTTACATAGTGTATTGTGATATGGAGTAAAGTACCTAGGAAAGAATGGAAACACTTGTTTGTACACACCTTGGACACAATCTCAAAAAATTGGTACTTGGAACTAGAAGTGCACAGATAAACTATAGATTGGGAAGAATTGACTCGTAATTTTAAGGTAACCTTTAGTTTTGAATATGATGCTCCTTTGATTGACTCAACTTTGCAGGTTATCAAGAACAATATTTTTTCTTCGGAAGACTCGATAGAACTAGTACGTATATGTAGCATGCATAGATCTACTACAACAATTGAAGAATTTTTGCACTGTTATAATGTTGCTAAAGAAGACCAAGAGGAGGATGAAGATCGAAGAAAATTGAAAATACCATAATCTGAAGGAGAGTGTGTAGTAGAAGGACCACAACTTGAATTGGTCGTATATGAAAAACCATTGATAACATGCAAAGTAAATATTGGTATAAATATAAGCCCAAATTTGTGAACATATAAGACTATTGGAATGAAAAAACTGTTGAGAATATAGTCGATTTATTGCGTGAATATTAAGACCTATTTCTGACTACTTTTTCAGAGATGAAAGGGATTCTTGGGGAGTTAGGAGAGATGAATATTTCCTTGAATCCAAATGCTAATCCAGTGAAGCAGAGGCCATACATATTGAAACCGGTATATAAGCAAAAGGTAAAAGCAGAGATAGACATGATGTTGGAAGTTGGAATTATTGAACCTGTCGTAGAATCAGAGTGGATTAGTCCAATGGTGGTTTAGGATAATAAGACCAGAGGGATCATAATTTCTATAAATATGAGGAAGTTAAATGATGCTTGCTTACATGATCCATTTCCTACACCGTTTACAGATGAAGTGTTAGATAATGTAGGAGGACAAGAAGCTTATTCATTCACTGATGGATTTTCAAGGTATAATCAGATCAAGATTGTGCAAAAAGATAGATATAAGACTATATTTGCGACATAATGGGGATGTTACCAGTACACAATGATTCCTTTTGGATTGAATAATGCACCAACAATATTCTCTAGAGTGGTTTTAGCAGAATTTAAAGAATTCATCCATAAGTTCTTAGAAGTATAATTAGATGATTGGATGATGTTCAACTTATTGAAATATCATATTGAGACTTTGTGCTTGATGTTGGATAGGTGTAGGCAGTTTTAAATATCTTTGAATTTGAAGAAGTGCA
Organism: Picea sitchensis; assembly: GCA_010110895.2. NCBI lineage: Eukaryota > Viridiplantae > Streptophyta > Pinopsida > Pinales > Pinaceae > Picea > Picea sitchensis. The sequence goes on from SNQJ01S0190056.1 coordinate 12,468, forward strand.
TTTTGTGTGCACCATTTGGTATCTTACTAGGCCATGTAGTGTGTAATCAAGGGTTGTTGGTAGATCCTATGAAGATTGTTGTGATTTCTGACTTACCACCGCCTACTTCAGTGCGACAATTACAAGAAACACTGGGTAATACATGGAACTACAAGAATTTCATTAGAGGATATGCGTAGATTACAACCCCGATGGAAAATTTTCTAAATAAGGAGAACATGTTTCAATGGAGTGAGGAACATCAAAAAGGTTTAGATACTTTGAAGTAGAAATTGGTTACCGCGCCAATTTTGATATTTCTAGATTGGAAGGAGTTTCATGTTCACATGGATGCATCATCTATAGCTTTAGGCATAGTATTAGCTCACCCGGAGAAGGAGATATAGATAATGTCATTACATTTGCAAGCAAGAAGTTGTCAACTACTAAACAAAACTATACTACTACAAAATGTGAAGGATTAGCAATGGTGCATGGATTGCATAAGTTTAGACATTACTTGTCGGGGTCACACTTTAAGATGCACACAAACCATTCTATGCTAAGACAATGTTGGGGGGGGAGAATATGCAAATGGATATTATTGTTTCAAGAATATGACTTTTAGGTAATTGTGAAACCAAGGAAATTTAATTCAGGACCTGATCACTTATCACGCATATTATAAGGAGAAGACGTAGGAAATTTGGATGAAAACTTATGAGACACACACTTATTTACAGTACAAATGGTTGATGACTATTTTGTAGACACAGTTCAGTTATTGAGTACATGAGTAACCCCACCTGAGTTTACAGTTGCACAAAAGAACCAGTTAGTAGTGAAGGCAACATACTATCAACTTATAGTAGGAAATTTGTACAAGTTAGGAACATATGGTATTAAGTGATGATGTGTATTAGAACATGATAGACATACAATATTGTTAGAGGAACATGAAGAGGTTACAAAAGGTCATTGTGCAAGAAAAAAAACAGCTCAGAAGATTTTGTGTGCAAGATTGTGGTGGCCCACCCTTCATAAGGATGCCAAGGAATTTTGTAAGACTTGTGATGTTTTACAAAGAATTGGGAATCCTTCCAGGAGAGATGAGATGTCATTAGTACCACAAGAGACATTACATGATTTTGATAAATGGACCGTTGATTTTTTTGGACCAATTAATCCACCAACAAAGAGGTCAGGAGCTAGATACATCATTACTGCGATAGATTACTTTACCAAATGGGATGAAGCAGAACCAACCAGAGATTGCAATGTGTAGACAGCTTCATGATTTTGTTTGAAAATGTGGTGACAAGATTTGGATGCTCGATAATTCTTATAAGTGATCAGGGAACTCATTTTTTGAATAAAGTGATTGGAGATTTGACAAAGGAGTTCCAAATTCATCATTGGGAGAGCACACCATATCATCCTCAGGAAAATGGAACAGTGGAAGCAATCAATAATATACTACAACATGCATTGACTAAGGTGTGTAATGTAATTCGAGGCGACTTGGACTTGAGGATTCCAATAGTGCTATGGGTGTATAGGACTACAAGTAAAAAGTTGGCAGGACAAACCCCATTCAGACTAGTGTATGGAAAATAAGTTGTTATGCCTATGGAATTCATAGTACCGAGCCTGCCCATTGCTGCATTGATAGAGATTATAGATTCTGGCGTAGTGGAGAAGAGACTGCCAGAGATAATAGAGCTAGAAGTGGACCAATTTTTTGCAGGTTTCCATCAACAAATTCATAAAGCGCACGAGAAAGTATGGCATGATAGGAACATTAAACATAAGAAGTTTAAGACAAGAGACTTAGTTTTTCTCTACGACAACAAGTTTTGGAAGCACCTTGGGAAATTTTAGATGCATTGAATGGGTCCATATGTGATCAGGTTTGTGACAGATACAGGTGTTGTTGAGTTGGAGAAACTAAATGGAGAAGTTGTGGAATGACTGGTTAAAGGTAGTCAACTGAAATTGTATAAGGACAACTGTACTTTTGTGCAATAGTCTGAGCGCGTAGTATGTGTATCATAATACTTGTATTATAGTGAATTATATAAAGAAAAAGAAAAGAATAAAAATCAATAAAATAATTTGAAGGTTGAATTGATGCATAAGGTTAAATGAGTAAGGAGATAAAACCATAAAATGTTGCAGAGATGTAGAAAGAGGAAGAAATTGTGCATGGGAAGGATGATTGAAGTGTGAAAAAGATCTATGCATAGGGAGAGAAACACATTAAAAAGAATACAAGATGGGACAAACATTAAAGAGCGATCATAACGACAAAGCAGTGAGATGTGTAGTCATAAATGGAAAGTGGCAATGAGACTATGACAAATTGGGAAGATCTAGACCATGATCCACAAATTAATCCAAATTTATTGTCAAGTATGGAAAGAATGTAATGTGAGTACAAGTTGGATTAGATTACAGGCTTGGGGTGTGAAAAAGGAAAGTAACCGATGACGACAAGTTATAAAACAATTTGAGGGGTCGAAGGAAAACAATTATTGTCGTTTGAGAGCAGCGAGAGAAGAGAGTCGAGCGAACACACACAAATTTGAAGGATTTGGTTGTTGAGGGAAGTGTTTTGCAGAGAGCTATGGAACCACTCAAGGTAGCAAGGAAATCTACATCGAGAACGAACAAACAACGCACCAAACCACTAGTAGCACCTATATAGGAAAGAACCCTAGGAGCAACTAAGTCAGAGCCGAGTTCATCCAATTTTCCGAAGGAATATATACTTCCCAGAAAGTCGACAACAAATTCGGTCAGGTTACAAAAGGAAGCAAAGTATGAGCTTATAGAGCCAAAAATTCCACAAGGTGTAATCGTTGAAGAAGATATGTTAAGAGAAATGGAAAATATGAAGATTGTAGATCACGATCTATCAGATGAGAGGAAGTTCCCAAAGTTGGCACCGAAGAAATATATGAAGACAATCATTTTCCCAGAGACATCATTTATTCTTTTTGAGCCACAAGATCGAGCAGTAGGGTTGGAGAAATTAGGGACTCTAAACTTGTTAGAGATTCTGCACTTTGGTAGGAAGCGTCGAGATCAATGCTTGTGTTAATATGTTTTTGAGTTGTGTCCATGGAGGATACCTATGGTTGGACAAAGTTGTGTCCTTAGATACAGAGTTGATTGCGTGAATAATAGGGTTTCCAATGGCAGGGGCCGACCCATCACCACTTTTTATAGATAAGTCGAACGTGAAAGATTTGTCAGAGAGGATGAAAGATAAGTTTGATATGTATAGAGGAGTGCACGGGCTCAATGTAGCGAGTATCAATGGGGAGTGCATCAGGTTTGCAACACAAATGTTGGCTTGCAAATTGTTAGGAAAGTGTTGCAAGGATCAAGTGCTGACAGGTGTGATAACAACAACGAAGAAGTGCGTAGAATGCGTACAAATGAACTAGGTGACATTCTTGTTAAATAGGTTTTTTATGGATTGCATAGAGGCATAGGGAAAATGAAGATAATTCCACTACACATGGTTGTTAATATTGATAACATTAGTGGCTTGGAGGGAGCTAGAAGACACATAGTTTCTGTCAACTACGAAAAAACCATGTTTGGCAGCAAGATAGGATAAATTGTGTCATATTGCGCACAAGGAGAGACAACCGGATAAAAACATCTCTTTTTACATCTATAAGAAGGTAAGTCAGAAATGCATTCAAGATACACTGCGCATATTACCGAAGGTGGTAGAAGCATACAAGAAAATTGTGCATTTTAAGGTAGGATGCCATCATATGTACATTCAAGCGAAGAGGGACCCAACTCAGGAATGATTGCCTACGAGATATAGGGTTATTGAAAAAAAATGGGACATACCATGGAATATTGTCACACTGAGTCAAAGATCCCAACGACAGAAAAAAAGCAACAAGAGACACAAAATCCAGAAGTAGGAGATGATGAAGAAGAAGAAGAAGAAGAACAAGGAAATGAAGGAAATGGTGCATGTGACACACATAAGACTATACCACGATGGGGAGAGAAGAGGAAATACACAAACAAGGGGAAAGCAGTCCAACCGTGCAAGAAGAGGAAAGTTGTGAGGGAAACGACCATTCAATCACTAATAGAAGATGACTTAGACAAGATCACAGATCAAGTCAAGGAGGTTATTGAGGAGGCATTTGAGTGAGTGGCACAGAAGTAATAGGAAATACACTCAAATGTGCAAGCACAAATTGCCACACTGCGATAGATTTTGGAGACAACTAGGATAATGACAGTTATAACACAAGAACAAGAGTAGACAGAGAGTACGATGAAGACCACATAGGTGTAATCGATTCCATATCACCTATATGCAGAATCAGGAGAGCATCGGGTGATGAAGATAACAACATGAGCTTTAAAGTTCCCTATGATAGAGTTACAGGAGCATACAAAGGAACTTAGTCATATCGACTTGGTGTTATCTCAGTTTCCCATAGAAGTATTACATGGTTTGTATATGAGTGTCACATAGAATATTAAATTGCCCACGGTGTCAACGTTGATGGATTTGACTAAGGCAGTTGTAGATAATGATGCGCTACAGGAAGAATACGATAAACTTAGGCTAGAGAGGGAGGACACCACACTGAGGACAAAAAGATTGAAACAAGAGGTTTAGGGGGTCTATAGTAATATTTTAGAAGTTCCTATGGAGGTAGACACCCATTTAGAAGAACATGCCATGAATATCAGTGAATCCATTCAGGGCTTCTGCCTGAAGATTACTAAGTTGGAAGCACACTAGACACTGAGTACTCCACCGAAGAAAAGAGAGAAAAGGGAGAATATGGAGACAACAACCATAGACAACATAAAAAGTTTGGAATCAGAGTGTGCCAAGCTATACGAAGAAATCATAGAAGTATGGACTCAGATGACAGAAGACACGAAGCTACACGAAATTGGGAAAAAGCTACAGGTTGTGCAGGACAAGGTGAAAAAGTTTAAGGAAGTGATGAGCACCTTACCACCAACATAAGAGATGGAAACAATAACATAAAATAGAAAATTATACTCAGAGATGAACCAAATGAGTGCAGAGTAGTAGGATCATGCATAGAATATCGAAACTTTGTAGGAGGAAGCATACAAGGTGACAACAAAACTAGCAGTTGCATAGGGCATGGTCAAGCAGGTGGTACAAGAAAGTGTAGAAAAATTGAAGACCCATATTACTGCAAATTCAACCGAGGGAATTGTGTAGAAAGAAACACAAGCAAGGGAAAAGATCACAACAGAAAGAGAAACATTTCATAAGTTCATGGAGACCTGGAAGAAAGCGTGAAGTGGCTCGGGACGAGCCACATGTGAGTATTGGGGGCATGTTGGAGCATGTCATTTTGGGACAAGTTTTGGGAATCCGACAGGAGCAAACTGTGCAACAAGTCGACTAAGGAGTAAAACATGTAGAGGAAAGGAAGACAATTAGTGCATTTTCAGGAGTCAACATGCGCAAAAAACAAAAAAATAGTTAGAAGTAATTATTGTTTTCAGGTTTCTATGGTGAGATATTTTAGAGATATCATTTTCGTGATAATCTAGAGTTACTGCCATATTGTTATCGATGTTTCAAATCTAAATTGGGATTCATCATCTGGACCAATCGTCTAAAATTTTACTGCAATAGCTGAGAAATGAACTTGGGTCTGTAC